>APFE030286848.1:36323-57435 GCA_000404065.3 Pinus taeda | reverse complement strand
ACTTACGTTTGTATGAACCTCCTTTGATCGCTGATCATGAAAGTGTTGTTCAGCTGCCATCTATAGAAGATTTCTTGCTAGAATTCTTAGATGAGCTGAAAGAAGATACAATCCTTGACAGAAGGACACACACTTCAAGGAGGGGCAATGTAGATTATGTTCAGGTTGGTTTCAAAGGCAGAAAACCGAACAAGACAAAGTGGATGGAGGTGGACAGAGTGAGGAAGTTGTACCCTCGCCTCTTTAACAGGTAGTTGAAGGCTTTTGGGGTCCAAAAGCTTCCCAATGGGGAGGCGTGATCAGGGGCTCATGTCCCAAGTGTCGTAAAATGCTCAAAAATGAAAGTTATTAGAACTGGTTCAAACTTAAACGACTGGATAGAGCTCATCCTCTTGATTTTGGTGCCGCAAACGGTTCGAAAAATGGTCTCCATATGTAGAAGTTATGCCAAAAACAAAATCGCCCAATGACTCTTAATTTTTGAATTTTTTCAAAAAAATTTAAAAAAAGAACATTCCACAAAATATTCCTTGGAATATTTTGGGGAATATTCTTTTTGGGCAGCAAATGGCAGGATGCCACGTGGCAGGCCCGGAGGATGCCACGTGGCAGGCCCGGAGGCTGCCACGTGGCCCAGGGTGACATCAGCAGGTTCGGATGACGTATATCAAAACTTTTGAGTGGCAGTGAGGTTTGATCCCGCAACCTTCGGGACAATAACCAACCGCCTTACCATTAAGCCAAACGGAAGGACTTGATATGTTGGTGGACTTAACATTATTAAAAGGTTTTATTAGGTTTGGGCGGGGGCCGAAGGGGGCCAGCCCCCATACCACGTGACCTCAAGCCAAGAACCAGGAGCCAAGACTTAAACCGCCCACGTCAAAAGCCTTTAACGGTCACTGCATATGGGGATTAATGTGGTCACATTTCCATGAAGTCCGGAATTAACAAACAGTTAGACTGCCCGTCAATCCACATGTTCTAGCGCAGAATCCAAGGGGAACAACCAGTTACATTAACTCAGTCACATGCACGTTAAAACGCCAGCTGTTAATCCGGCGGTCAGGTCAGTGTAGCGGCGGAATTTTGGTAGAGCGTTCCAAAAATGGAGGAATTTCCAAATTTAGCGGGGTTATCTGGCAGTTAGTCAGTTTTAACTGGAGTTTTTCTATGGCAGACTGTAGAAACTTGAATGAGCCATAACTTTGGCTAAGAGAGGCCGTTTTGGACGATTTTTTTATTATTTTATTTTGGGTCTCTTTGACCTTCTGAGGCCATTGGAATAGGTTTCACAGCTATCGGAGGTCAATTGTAGGTGTTTTTGCACCGTGGAAGTTCTAGGAGTCTAGGGCCCAGTATTGTGAGAGTTGTATAGGGTTGCACGTACCCATTGGAGGTGAACCAATAGTCAATCCTGAAGGATTCGAGTGTTATGAATCCATTTTTACAATCTATTCCACCTGTAGAGGCTTTTATTCAGCTGTATATTCATTTTGAGTGTTTAATTAAAACGAGAACAGGCCCATTTGGGAGCGTTGGACCCAGCAGATGTAGCCCAAGAGGGGTGAACTGCTTTATCAACTTCTTTTGCATCTGTGGTTGAGTTATTTTGCTGAACAAATTCGTTTTAGTGTGTTAAACAGTAAAAGGAAATAATTTTGCTATACTTAAATGGGTCATGAACAGCGAAAAATTTCATTTTTTTTTTTTTTTACTGCAAGACATGGACATCTTTTAAACATGTATGTTACTGAATTGAATACCTTGCAAACCATTTACAAATAGTTTCAAATTCAGATCATTTGATATACATTATTACTATTTATTTGCATTTTAATTAATGTTATAATCCATTCTTTTGTTATATATATTCATTTATTTATATATTTTTTATATCTTTAACATATTTTTGAACAATCACAGTTAAGAAGCTGGTGATCAAAATAGATTGTATGAATTTCTATCTTTAAAATTAATGATGCGATTGGGATATGAAAATGGGAAGGTGATACCAGCTTATTGTTTAGTTGTGGTTTAGTTGACAAAGAGTGAATCATTATAACATTATAATGTAGGGTAACTAATAACTTATATGATCCTTATTAGCATTAAAATAATTTAATTAAAATATCAATATTGTACTTATCATAATATGGTAATCATAATATAAAACGACAAAGTCAATTGAGACAATTTTTAATATATTTTATTAATATTTAGTTACATTTTCTTGCTACTTAATACAGATTTTTCAATATATAATAAATAATATAATACAAAAATTAAATACATTTTCCTATATATAAAATAATAAACAAATTAATAATACAAAAAAATATAGTTTATATAATAACATAACGTGTTTGGAAGATCTGCTCTCCCTATTTAACATGCACCTATGATTTGATTCTTCAACTTGTCTTGACAATGAACCACACTCCTTGGTTCCAAAAGTGTTGACAAAAGTATTATAATGTGATTTTGATTTGAAATGCGTTGACAAAAGTATTATAATGTGATTTCTATTGAAAATTCTTCTCAAAAACTTGATATAAATCACAAAAGCTTAAATTCAACAACATATGGGTCAATTTTTTTATTCTTCATACCCATCTTGGTTTAGTAATTTTTCCTGGGCAAACCATCAAAATTAAATGATCATAGCTATGAAAACCAAATTAAATCAAGAATTTTTTCTTAAAACTTTATAACAAACCATCAAAATTAAAAAATCATAGCTATGAAATGAAAATTAAACAATAATAACTATGAAAACCTTCTCTTATGATTGACCATGGATTTAAAAATTAAAATTGGTTTGAATATTTGGATTTATGGGTCATTTCACCTCTAAGTAAAGAAAATGAATCTGGAGAAAATACTTGACTACTCCCTAAGCCTTGGATTCCCTAACCACTCTCTAAGCCATGGACTATTTATAACTCTCTCAATCAAAATCAATCACTTATCAAGAAATGACTCTTCAAGATATAAAGTAATTATAATTATTGGATGTGTTAAAAAACAAATTTGAAAGAGTTGTCATTCATCTCTTTAGTAATTAATAATAGTAACGTAGATAAAAGAAAGATGGTGTCTTAAAAGAATGTTTTTTAAAAAGTTCATGGAAAAATTTAGGGTCTTTATTAGAATATATAAAAATTGCAGATCTTGTCGTAAACAATTTATTTGTGGTAGAGCAACATTTATAAAGATTTTCGATTTCGTAAAAGAAAAATAAAAAATTGCAATAGATTATGTGTAGAATTTTTCCTTCGTTCATAATCATCAAGGTAAATTTAGGGTAAATTTTTAATAAATTTATAATGATTTTTGAGACAAGCTTTGTTCCCTCTATTTTACACAGAGATCCCGTGAATATCTTTTTAAGATTAATTATTTATATTTAAAAAATAGTGTGATTAATATTTATAAAATTGAAGAAGGAAATATTATATTAAGTGATTATATTTAGTAAAATATTCTTCTATATATGTAAATAGAATATAGTGTAAAGTTTTTTAATAGAAAAATATATGGTTAAATAAATATTAATTAGATTTTGGTTTTCTATTTTGTTATTAAAAATTTGATTATATAGATAATATATATTATAAATATATATAATATATATATATATATATATATATATATATATTTGGATTCATTTTTTTCCTCTAGTTTAATAATGTTAAGTGAGATTAATTTCAATGTTGAATGGAAGAATCTTTTGTTCATGTGGGAGATGTAGAGTTACCAAGTTTATGTAAATTTAGTTAAAACTAGCCACTATATAAGATAGTTTTTAACTAAACCCCAGATAAACTCATGAATCTACAACTTATAGATATATTAGGTTCCTAAATATAATGGAATATACTTAATATTTTCTAAATATGCATGCATGAGTATATCAAGAATACTCAGGCATGCTTATTTAAAAAAAAATGAGTATATCAAGAATCATGGTGATGAGGAAAAAAAAGGTGTGGAAGGACCTTCCTATTACCCTCTTTGTGTAAATGAGAAGAATTGATGGAACATCTGCTCAATTGTTGTTTGTTTACGGAAGGAGTGTGGGATTGAAATATTTATATTTTTGCTATTAGTAAATGGAAACAAGATGATTTAGTTAGTTGTTTGTCGGTGCCTAACCATTGGATTTACTCTATAGAATGTGTGGAAGGAAAGAAATTCTCACTTAAGGTGATTTTAGTGATCAATGATTTGGTGATTCACAATATTCATGAAACTATTTTGGCTACTTCTTAGTTTATGGAAGATTGTAAGGTGGATGATCATGAGGCTTTGATATTGACTAGGTTGAATTTACATCAAAATATGACTACATTTATAGCTAAACATGATTAGATGGTGGTGCCTTCATCTAACTCCTCTTATGCTCCTCCTCCTACATGTTTAATTAAATTCATCTTCGATGGAGGTTTTAAGGGAAACCTAGGAATTGTTGGGTTTGATGTTATTTTCCAAGATTCAAATAATAATTTGCTATGTCTCTTTGTTGAGAGTTGTGGTTTTAGGAGTAATAATTTGGAAGATTTTTTTGGCTATGGAGGAGGGTATTTTGATACCCATTTGTGAGACTTATCTTCTGCTACAGGTTGATGGGGATTCCCAAGTGGTGATCAAGTGTATCCATAATTATTGAAAGTGTATCCGTAATTATTGTTTTCAAGATTGAGGTTGACCACTTCTATAAAATATATTACTTTCAATTTCCTCTATAGCATTTTATTCATCCATAACTTTTCCATAAATTTGGAAATAATAATATATGACCTACAAAATAAAAATTATTATCCTTAACTAAGTCTTGGTACTTCTTACAGTTTAATGAAAAAGTAGTGTGTAATTTCATAAGGGCTTAGTACAAACTTTATATATAGCATTTAAGAGATTCAATATTAATAAATAAAAAATATTTATGTGGATTATTAAGTGTTAGGCACCTAATCATCTAAGGGTTGGTGTGGAAGCTGAACAATCAAAGGGAGTCCAAGAGACTACTTCGAATATGAAACCAAGGGTTACTCCAATGTCTAATAAATGTGTATCATTGTAAATAATATATGTATTCATGGCTTATTCTTCATATTTTGTCTTCCTTGTGTGTGTTTAACGTGGTATCAAAGCGAGCGAATTCTAGCCCTGCTTCAATTTGAGCCACTTGTGCTGTAGTCATTATTTGCCTATTAGTTCTATTATTTCTGCTTATTTCATTGTTGCACATGAAACACTCCATTACACAACATTGTGTTATCCATTCCCCTCTCGGTCTCACATACACGATTCACCGCATCGTACAAGGTTCGGGGAAATTTTATGTGGAAGATACATAAGACAAATCGAATTCTAGCTAGCCTATACAGATATTTCTAGGTCATTGATTTGAGAGTTATTTCCAATTTATCAGAGGATTGACAGTCGAAGGTATGGATACATAGATCATAGTCACTCCCTTCCCCATCGTGATTCCTAAAATAATTGATTGACAATTTGGAGCAAGCTATGAGTATCTCGTGCATCATTCTCTTCACATAGTCATGTGCACTATTGCTAAATACAATAACATCGCACTCTTGAGCATGTAGAGATCATATAGACTTTAAAAAAAATCAACTTCCATTCCCCTTTGGTGAGTTTCTTTTTCCCTAGGTATGGCTATGATTCATTTGCTACCATGTTTTTTGCTGCCAATTTGGGCTCTCGAATAAGCTGACCAACTACTAATATCATTTCATACCCAAGATTATTTCCAAAGAGTTTGCTAGATGGAAATACCCGTCCACCGAGTTTTCGTCCTTCCCTGCACAATTAATTGAGAAATGTGAAATTTTTGTGAATCATTTGATATCACCCCTCTGCATCACCTCCTTCTAGTTTTGTGAACTTTTTGCTGACCCTGTTATCCCTCCAACCTTCTCCAGGCTTCTTCCCCATTGCGAATTTGCACATTTTCCGTGGTGGATTCTTACATTGATGGTGTATGGTTCCCAAACCAAGCTTGTTAGCTGTTTCTCATCAAGTTGTAGAAGTCACCAAAAGCATTGAAATGCCAAGCAAAGTCTAAGGTTGGATTTGTGAGGAAAGCAAGGTTGTTGTAGCATAGCTCGGGATCCTTGAAGATGACGAGTTAAGAATAAGTGTAGAGGTTGAGTTTATTTACCATTATGCCCATAATTTCATGGTTGTGCCAAAGAATAATTCCCTAGATTCAAGAAGAACGAAATTCATGTTGGACCGATTATTTGTGGTCATTATGGATTGTTAGATAATTTTCTCAGCTAAAGGACGCAATGGGTACTGGACGTAAACATTTTTCTTTATTTGGAGGAGGTTGTTAGCACATTTTTCTTACTTCTGGTGCATTTGAATGGACAACAATAGAAATCGTGCCCTCTCCTGCCATTATTTTCTTCTGCGATAACAATGAGCACTGAAGAGACACCGAAAGGCATAGTCTCCCCTATGCGAGCTCACATTGCTGTTGTAACTTCGTTTTATGGGATTGTTTGCTAATTCCAGGATCAAATATGGTTTGTATTGATGGTGTACAAAGGTTGTGTCTATGTGAAGAAAAAATCGAAGAGCTGAGCTAAATAACCAGGGATCGAAGGGAATTTGACGCTGTGCACAATTTTTCTCTTATAGATAAATTTTTGTGCGCTGTTGAAGTTGTATATTTGAATGGTGAACGTAGTATAACATTGGAGAAATTAGAATAGCGAGTAAATTAGTGGGAAATTCCACTGCAACCACGGAAAGTTCATGACATCTTGTTCAAATGGTTCCATGATTATGTTAGCACCATCACATTCTGTATTTCAATAAATAATGACAGCATGTTGTTGAAGTTTATGTAAACTAAAATTTAAAGGAAACCACCATTATCAGGTAATGGATATAGTTTCGAGTAGTGGAGTGAGATCTAGGTCCTTATAATGGAGGTAATTCTTTGGCTTTACGTTATTCTGTTGTAATTATTCTTTTGAAGAAGTTGCTTTCTTTGGCCATTAGTTATTCGATTTTGGGAAAAGAAAAACTTCAATATAAGACAACATCTCATTCATCTATGAAGTATTGGATTTTTTGAACACTCTGAGGACATAGCGAAACTCAACAAATAATCTCTTGATGACATTAGAATCTATCTACAAAATGCACAAGAGAAGATTTATTTTTTATAGTTTGAATCTCAGCTTCAGCAAGAAGAATTATAGCAGCAGAGTCATCATTCTCAATTTTTTTCAATTTAGAACATTGAGACACACTCCCATCAATAGCAAGAATATAAAGTTGAGGTTGATTCACATTGACTACTTAGCTCAACAGAAGATTTGCATGCAAAGGCAGAAATTCAGCCTGCACTTCTCAAGCCCATCATCAGACCTTGGGAAGATTTTGTCAGCAATAAGCACAGAACAGGTCTTGGATATGATAAGGAGGTGTTTTTTCATATTCCAGACTATTCCAAGCCCATTCAATTTCAAAGTGTTGGGTTTCTTCATGACAATTCACCTACAAGTATTTCAAATTCTAGTCCTCTTCCACAAAAACAAAAAAAACAATGTTAAATGCCAACATTGTGACCAAGTTGGCCATCTGAAAGACCACCATTTTGATCTTCATCCATGTGAGCACTATCATAAAACTACTCATCATTCAAACATATGCTTTGGAAACAAACTTCCTACAACAACAAAGATTCACCTTGGATGGATCGATTCTTAACAATGGGCTTCAACAACCAAGAAGATATTTTAGTCATATGTCAGAAGTTCTTCTAGAGTATTGAAAAATCTTGTTGTTGAGTTTTCTCCATCTTCTCACCTTGTATCAAACAGGGGAGGAAATGATGTTCATCTACAAGTTTCAGAGCCTCATTAAGCAAGGCTAAGCCACAAACTGCCATACCAGATTCAAAGTTGTAGCCAGAGACAGAAATTCCCTTGAGCATGCCTTTCATTGGTGGTTAGATTTAAACCATCTACGCGGGGTTGAGACCTCCCTTTTAAGGTTGAGTTTCTCCCTCTTCAAAAAATTAGGGACACTTCCTCTAGAAGAATACTTCATCTTCATGCCATTTTTGGAAGAGTTCCAAGAATCGCATTAAGCATTCCAGAGTTTGTGGTCATCTTTAAACCACCGCATGTTGAGACCTCTCTTTTCAGGTTGCGGTTCTCCCTTTTTACTTAGGTTGTAGACCTCCCTTTTCCATGTTGAAAGTCTCCTTCTTCAAATCATTAGGGACACTTCCTCTAGAAGAAGATTCCATCTTCTTTTCAAATTTGGAAGAGTTCTGGGAACTGCACTAAGTGTTTCAGTGTGCGATTATGCTTAAACAACCCCCTTATACCAACATTTTAGAGAACACATTCAACCTAGTGCTGCCATGAACTTTTGCACATTTTCATAGCATCTCTTTCCTTGGACGCATACATACCCCTTTGGATTAAGGAGGGGAATGTTGTACACCTAATCCTCTAAGGGTTGCTGTCGAAGTTGAATAGTCAAATGGAGTTCAAGAGACTCAAGAGACCACTATATGAAACCAAGGGTCATTCCAATGCATTATAAATATGTATCATTGTGAATAATATATGTATTCAAGGTTTATCTTTCATATTTTGTCTTTTCCACATATATTTAACATAAAGAAAATATTTTAAAATTAATTTTATTTAGAAAATTTAAAAATAAAAACATTTCCTATGATAGAATGCCACTTGAGGAAGATGTCCAATTCCTTTCATAATTACATAAAGTGGTATATTTAATATTGAAATATGATTAAAATAAAAAAACATTTTAAAATTGATTATAATAAGATTATGTTAATGCTCCTTAATTAAATATTTTAAATTCATTTATTTATATGTAATAATCAAAATTGAAATAAAAATATATTTGAGAAATATCCAATTTCCTCCTTAACTAATAAAGTGGCTATATTATTAATTATATATTTTTTAATATTAATTATAAATAACATAGTTATGATCTACTTTATAATATTTAATATTCTATATATATAATAAAAAATCTTTTAATTAATCAAAATTAATATTTTAAATTTTTAAAAATTAAGCAAAATTGAAAATATTTTAATTTTTCTTTTAACTCTAATATATTAATATTAAGATGAATTAATTCAATATAAATGTAATCATTTAAATACTTTTAAAAAACCTAATTTTTAATATTCCATAAATTTAAAGTTAAGTCGAAGGAGTTGTCGTTTTTAGTGTGAGTTTTTGGACTTTCTGGTGCCGTAATTCGAA
The DNA here is from genome assembly GCA_000404065.3 of Pinus taeda. NCBI lineage: Eukaryota > Viridiplantae > Streptophyta > Pinopsida > Pinales > Pinaceae > Pinus > Pinus taeda. Next base: position 48,130 of record APFE030286848.1, on the reverse strand, counting down.
CAAAAAATTTGAGGTGAAATCTTGATTTGTGTTATTTAAACTGGCTTCTTCACTATATATATGGATTTTGCACCTTGAAAAATGACTAGGGCACTTTGATTGTGCAAGGGTTACCCATCAAGTTTGTGATTTCAATCAATCCCTACTGTATCATAGAGAAATTAGACCAGAAAAACCCACTCGAAAATTTGCAAAAAATCACACTAAAAACAATTCAAAAAAATTCCCCCCCATTCCAATCTCTTCCAAATTTATATTTTTTTATTAATTGTTATTAATATTATAATATTAAATTAAATCTACTAAATAATATTATATTCCCTTAAATATTTATTTGAAAAATTTAATAACGTTCAAATTTTCAAAAAATTAGATTTTTTTTTTCAGAGTACCAAGAAAGCATAAAATATATTATAAACCTATGGTAATATACATCTAGCTTGTTTTATTCGAAACAAGTGTAATACATTACAAAAACAAGCAGAAATTAGATTGTATTAGAAAAAATTTCCCCGCATCTTTCATTTATGCTTTTATAATTCAATGTAGTATTGTGCGACGATTTTTACCAGCCTTCTGTGACTAGTATTTGCACGCATGTGCAAAGAAACGAGGAAGGTGTTAAATGGAAAGGGAGGATCATGCACATGTAAGGGATATGCGGAAGGTATAATTCAATGTAGTATTGTGCGACGATTTTTACCAGCCTTCTGTGACTAATATTTGCACGCATGTGCAAAGAAACGAGGAAGGTGTTAAATGGAAAGGGAGGATCATGCACATGTAAGGGATATGCGGAAGGTATAAAATGGAGAGGGAGGAACATGCACGTGTAAGGGATATTCGTTCAGATTCGTCGAACCTGAACAATGTTGTCCGAATAAATTTCAGTGTAAGAAAACTTTTGGCTTAAATATGTTGAGCCGGAAACAATAAACCATTTCTGTTCATTGACCCGTGACTTTTCATTCGGGAATACTTTTAGGAAACTCCTTCATTCGACCATTAATTTTTACAATTTGTAATCACACACGCACCCCACACTCCTCAAAGGTTGCGCTTACCATTTTCATAGTGTACAACTTGCGCTCATCATTTTCATGGTGTTTATTATCTTATCAGTTTCACAGTGTTTCTGGCAATGTCTAATTTAATAGTGTTTCTTTCCATGTCTAACTTGACTGATGGTATATTTAAAAACCTTTCTGACATATATATATATATATTTAAAAACCTTTCTGATATATATATATATATAGAGAGTAATACAACGAATTTCCAATATATATATTTAAAACCTTTCTGATATATATATATATATAGAGAGAGTAATACAACGAATTTCCAACGTAGGAGGAATAAATTTTGTGGAACCGTGTGTCTCATGGAGGTGATATTCCATTTTTTATACCTCTAATGTCCGATGATGCCGGAGGTAGCCAACAGTTCCCGGTCGTTTCGGTGTTAAAGGTCAATGCTACACGCGCAGCTGCCTTTGATAGCCCACCAATTTGCCCGACGTTCTTTCTTTCGTCCCGTTGTGCGCCTTTGACAGCACATTCCTCCTGCTCTCGTCCCGCTATAAAGGACTCCCAACCACCGTCAATTTGATGTCACTTTCCTTTTCACCCATTCCTAGGAATGGAATTTGATTTTGTTGGCCACTAGGGATTTTGCATGTATTTGAAGCCTGTCTTTTTTTAGGAGTAACAATTATTTGAAAAAGTTATTAATTTTTATTTCTTTGTATTTTATTTTCTACTTATCACTGGCCATTATCCAATGAAGTGCGCCATTGTTTAACTCACCATGACGACTTCTCTGGACTATTACCCAATGAAGCGTGTTAGACCAGAGCAAACATAACACACAACAGATTTATACTCAGACACTTAGATGGCAAAAGCAAAGAATAAAATGGTTTTTGAATGAAATGATGGGTTTTTCACCAAGTGAATGGCACTTTGACTATCACAATATAACACATACTTGTCCTGTTTTATTCCTATCTCTCCTAGGAATCACTACATCCACAATATCTCTTTACAAGCTTCTGTTGGAGCTATGTACTCTGCGTTTGTTGTAGAGAAGGCTACTATTCTTTGTAGCCTTGATACCCAAGATACTGCTGCACCTGCAAATGTATACAAATAATCTGAAGTGGACTTTCTAGTATCCATATCTCCAGCCATATCCACATCTGTAAATCCTTCAAGCACAGTGTTATCATGACCAAAACATAAACAATAATGACTAGTACCCTTGAGATACCTTAAAATCCATTTTATTGCTTGCCAATGTTGTTTCCCTGGATTAGTAAGGAACCTGCTCACTACTCCCACTGAATATGCAATGTTTGGTCATGTGCATACCATGGCATACATTAAACTGCCAACTTTTGAAGCATAAGGAATCTTTCTCATCTCTTCTTTCTCTTTGTCATTACTAGGACATAATTCAGTACTCAGCTTGAAGTGGGCTGCTAGGGGTGTACCAACTGGCTTGACATCTTTCATATTAAACTTGTCAAGCACCTTCTTGATATATTTTTCTTGTGACAGCCACAACCTTTTGTTTTTCTTGTCACACATAATCTGCATGCCCAATATCTGTTGCGCTGGTCCCAAATCCTTCATTGCAAATTTGCTACCCAAATCTTTCTTCAACTTATTGATCTTATTCTTATCATGCCCAACAATCAACATGTCATCCACATATATCCTTTCCTTGATCATACCTCTTGATATAGACACAACAGCTTCCAACCTCTGAAAACCATGTTCCAAAATGAATGAATCAAATTTCTTGTACCATTGTCGAGGTGCCTATTTCAACCCATAGAGACTCTTTTTCAACCTACAAACAAGGCCTTCTTTGCCTTTTTCTATGAAACCTTCTGGTTGCTCCATATAAATTTCTTCCTCCAATTCACCATGAAGGAATGCAGTTTTTACATCTAACTAATCACATTCTAGGGCTAAAGCAGCAAGTAGACCAAGAATGACTCTAATGGATGACATTTTAACAACAGGTGAGAAAATTTTAGTGAAGTCAATACCTTCTTTTTGGGCAAAACCTTTCACCACCAACTTTGCTTTATACCTCTCCTTCTTTTCGTCACCTTCATGCTTAATCCTGTACACCCATTTGTTTTGTAGAGCCTTTCTACTTTTTTGCAGGTCTACAAACTCCCAAGTTTTATTTTCCTGCAAAGAGTTCATTTCTACTTCCATTGCTTTCTTCCATTCTTTAATGTGCTTGACTTTACAAGCTTCTTGAAAACAATTAGGCTTACCTTCATCATTCAACAAAATATTGTTTGAAGGATGATACCTTTGTGAAGGTGTATGAGGCCTAGAAGATCTGCGAAAAACTGTGGTGGTGCATTATTAGGTTGAATCTCCTGTAAAGGTTCCTGCAAGATTCCTTCTTCTTGTTGTTCATTATTTTCCACTTGTTGTTCTTCATGCTCCTGAATTTGCAGTTCATTTTCTTGTATTGGTGGTATGTTTTCATGCTACTCTTCAAACCTGTCAATAACCTTCTTAACCTCCAACTCACCTACAGTCCTCTTGAACATTTCCGACTCATTAAATATAACATCCCTGCTTCTAATAATTTTATGTTTGACTGGATCCCATAAACGATAACCAAGATCTTCATCCGCATATCCAAAAAAAATGCATTTCATAGATTTATCATCTAGTTTAGGTCTATTTTCTTTGGGAATATGTACAAATGCTTCACATCCAAAGATTTTCAAGTGAGAATAATTCAAATTCTTACCAATCCAAACTTCTTCAGGGATACCGCCATCCAAGGCTGTAGTTGGAGATCTATTTATGAGGTAGCAAGCGGTCCTGGCTTTTTCAGCCAAAAAATTCTTCTCTAAGCCGAAATTGGACAATATACTTCACACATTTTCCATAATGGTGCGATTCATCCTTTCTACAACACCATTTTGTTGAGGAGTACCAGGCACAATTTTCTCATGCTTGATGCCAAACCTGTTACAATATTCCTTAAATGCATTTGAACAATATTCTCCACTATTATCTATTCTTAAATACTTCAACAATTTATTAGTTTCTCTTTCAACAGCAACATAGAATTTTTGAAATATTCCAAACACTTCACTTTTATTTTTCATAGGATATGCCCAAACTTTCCTAGATGCATCATCTATAAAGGTTACAAAATATGATGCTCCTCCTAATGATTTGATGTTAACAGGCCCTAACACATTCGCGTGCACCAATTCTAACACATTTCTCTTTCTGTCATGGCCACCTCTAAGGAATGAAACCCTCTTTGTCTACCATTTATACAATGCTCACAAAGATCAATATTGTGGGATTTCAAACCTGGAAATAAATCTTTACCAGCAAGGATTTTTAAGCCCTTCTCGCTCATGTGACCCAAATGCTTATGCCACAGATCTGCTGAATTTCCTTCTTTTGTGACCGCAGCCAAATTTGATTTTCCTATCAGTGTCTTCAATGTGTATAATGTTCCTGTCTTGGGTCCTTTGGCCACGACCAATGCACCTTTGCTAATTTTCCAGCCTCCTTTTCCAAATCTTGTCGAATAGCCTTCATCATCCAGTCGTCCCATAGAGGTTAAACTCATGCGCATTTCTGGTACATCCCTGACCTGTTTCAAAAATATATCTTGTCCATCTTTCATCTTGATCTAGACATCTCCCACTCCAACAATACTGCAAAAATAATTATTCCGCAAATGCACTCTACCATAATCACCGGGATTATATGAAACAAAACTATCTTTGCATGGGGTTACATGGTGAGATGCCCCAGAGTCAAAGATCCAATCAAAGCTACTGCTAGATGTATATACACATGCATCCTCTACTGAAACAGTAAACAACACATCACCATTTGTGGCTACAGTAGTAGTCTCACCTTCATTTGTGCTGGATGACTTGTGATTTGTACTAGACGGTCTTTGATCCTTTTGTCCTTTCTTCCAGAATCGACATTCTTTCTTCATGTGCCCAAGTTTTCCACAATGAAAGAAGATGATCCTTCCTCTCCTTGATTTTGATCGGCCTCTCGATCTTGATCGCCCTTGCCGACCTCGATCCATTCTCCTAGCATGATCAGCTAGAGCTAGAGCCTCTCCTCCTTGGTTTTCCGCAATTGACTTGTATCAGAGCTCCTCGTTCATTAAACTGTTGTTGACATCATCAAACTTCAGGGTCCCTGTAGTTGTTGAAGTGCTCATAGCTACAATTAAATTTTCCTAGCTTTTTGGCATAGAACACATTAGCAAAATAGCTCTAATTTCATCATCTAAAATGATTTTAATAGAGGCGAGCTGATTAGTAATAATATTAAATGCATTCAAGTGCTCAGCAATTGAAGCACCCTCCTTAATTTTGAGATTATAAAGCTTCTTCATCAAGAACACTTTGTTTAATGCTGTGTTCTTCTCATATAGATCATGGAGCTTCTTCCATAATTATTCAGTCGTCTTTTCTCCGGACACATTGAAATAAACATTCTTTGCTAAATATTGGTGGATTGTTGCAATCACCTTTCTATCTAAATTATTCCACTCTTCATTGGTCATCGATGAGGGTTTCTTTGTTGTGCCCTCAATTGGCAAATACTGATCCTTTAAAATCAGTATATCCTCCATCTGTGATTTCCATAGGGCAAAATTAGCCCCGCTCAACTTCTCCATATTTGTAACTATTGTCTCCATTTTCAATCAAATTCACGCCCCAAAACACAAAAAAACTCGACTTAAAAATAAAACTTTAATTATTACTCTTTAAAATTTAGTAATAATGACCTTCCTCCTTTTAAAATACCATTTTCAAAATTCCTTCTCCTTTTTAAATATACTTTTCAAAATTCCAACATATAATTATATATGTTTCATAATAAATATAAAAAAATATATAATTTTTTAACCTTTTCACATTTCACACATACATATGTTGGTTTGAGAAAAAAACTTGACATATACGTGCAAGCTTGATGTAAAAAAATACTTACGAACACCACGTTTCAACTCCGATCTCCACTTTTCAAACTCTAGAAACACGTTTCAACATAGATCCACGACCTTGTTTTTCTTGCAGCAACTGTCTTTTAGTTCCAGTGTTCCTCAGCTATTACCTGGACAGATCCTTCCACAGCTCCAGGAGTAACAACCAATGTTTTAACGAACACTGCCAGAGTAAGGCGATGGCACTAAGCGGCTTGCACGGTGGATATTCGAACCATGCTTTGATACCAGTTATTAGACCCAAGCAAACATAACACACAGTGGATTTATACTCAGAGACTTAGATGGCAAAAGCAAAGAATAATTTCAGAGACAGACAAATGGAGAAAAAACAAGATTACTCAGTTAGAAACAACGGAATAGATAAAGCAATCACTGGAGAAAGAAATCACTTTGCATTACATAACAGGCTTGGGCCTTGGCTTGCTTTCCTTGGCCAGAGAAATTACAAATTTATAGAGGCAAAAGAAGGATCTAGAATCCTGTGCGTGATTCAGATGGAGATCTGGAATGATCTAGAAACCACTGGCGGTATAGGAGGATCTAGAATCCTGGAGATCTAGAAAAATCTAATCTAGAATCCTCCGTGAATTTGGCTTCACACTTAACAAAGTGCGCCACTGTTTAACTCAGCGTGACTTGTTCTGTTTAACTCAGTGGGACTTGTTCGAGAGCATAGTTGCTCTTAAATAATATATTTACTCGTTTTAAATTTTAGGTAATGAGTTTGTAGTGTCATTAAATGAATGCAGATAGTGCTCTTTTAATGACATTATGGCATACTTCTTATCATTAAATGACGTGCCTCCCACTCAAAGGTTCAAAATCTTATATATACATTATACATTTTCGCATACAAAACTAGAAATAAAAACAAATAATCTGAAATAAAGCATGGAAGCTCAAGTAGTTGAGTTGAAGGTGCACATGTAGAACTAAAGAGTGGACGATTGGGCTTTGAACTCTACCTACACGCTAGGAATCACGATGAATATGGGGTTAAAACAAATAATCTGACATAAATAGTGGAAACCCAAGTAGTTCAATTGAAAGCGCATATATAGAACTAAAGAGAGGATGATTGGGCTCTAGACTCCACTTGCAAGCATTTTAGGGTGAATTTGCTATGAATATGGGGTTTTAGGGCGAATTTGCTATGAATATGGGGTTTTAGGGCCTTCCTGATATAAAAGATTAGAGAGTCGAGATTGATTAGCCTCCATCCGGCCATCAATATATTGTTTGCTAGCAAACTATCAATTTACATCCACAACATTACCCAACGCTTACGAGCACCTTAGGTTAGTGTTCCCCTTCAACTTCATTAATTGAATATGAATATTTTCTCAAAATGAGACTTTCAAACTTATTAATATATCACAAATTATAATATTTGCTCAAGATAATTGTCTAAGGTTGGTGGTGAGTTTTATACTTATTATTATTTTTTTATAAATAAGAGAAGTCAACATTCGTAAGGAGAGTCATTTTTTTTTTCATCGAGTTAGTTTGAATGTTTTAAATAAATTTAAATTCTCTCAATTTTGTTTTTGTTTTTGTTATTGAGTTTATTTTGATTAATTATTATTTCCAAATTTTGATATTTTTATTTTTGAGTTTTATTCTTTATCATTTTGTAAACAACCATTGTAAGTGGTGTGATTTAATAAGTTTTGGTTGTTATTTGTTTTTATTTTTTGCATGCTAACCTTTTTAAGAGATCCACAATCTCCATATTTATGCATGTAGCATTGCATTCATTAGCTTTTGTTTTTTTCGAATGGCCACACTTGGGGAGAAGTTGCTTATTAGAATCATATCTGTCTAGCTCTTTTTATGGTTATGAAGTTGGGGATGTTGTAGTAATGAACTTTATTTTAATTTGTTGAGGTTTGGTGGAGTAGGTTTTCCCTTTTATTGCGAGGTCATTTTGTTTTAATTTGATGTTTGTTGTTATTTTATCATTTTACAAATTTTATTTGAAATTTAATAATAATTAATTTTTAAAAAGAAAGAAAAACACATGGCATTGTATAAAGTAAAATTTAATAATAACGAGTATAGATCATTTTAAGTAGGCATTCTTGACGTGAAAATTTCTTTAGAGTGAAAAAGTACAATGTGTTATTTTTCATTGTTTAAATTGTATCTTTTAATGGTAAATAAATTATACATAAGAACAACTAAATGTTTTAACCATACAAACTTTAAATTTTCATGACATATACATAATATTTTTAAAATGTTATGTAATATATACGAATTTGACATTAAAATATTTTACATAAATATACATCGAGACATTTTACTACGAAAAATTAAAATGGTTTTTTATTATTAATATATTTGTAAATATATGCCAATATGAATTAGTATTAAAATATTTTCTCAATAACCAAATTATAAGATTTAAACTTCTTATTCACACATTTTTTTTACTTCTAATTACTTTACAACATTTTATTTTTTTATTATATCCAACATTACTTCTTTTATTTAGAACATAATTTTTAACTTTTATTTTTATTGGTTTTTTATTATTAATATACTTGTAAGTATATGCCAATATTAATTAGTATTATTAAAATATTTTCTCAATAACCAAATTATAAGATTTAAACTTCTTATTCACACATTTTTTTTACTTCTAATTACTTTACAACATACTCATTTTTTTATTTTATCCAACATTACTTTTTTATTTATAACATAATTTTTTAATTTTTATTTTATTTTAAAGGGAACAGAAATACGGACACACTTATTCATCTTGGGTTGTAAAATAAGCCTCTAGGCTCAATAACATTTAAAAGGCAAGAAAAATTCAAGACATTCTACTTAAGAAAATTCAAATACATAGAGAGGTTTACAACCCAACTAGAAGTGGGTATGGTGTGCATACCCAAAGAGTGCAAACAACTTCCCTGAGCTAAATGAAAGTTGCATAAACAAGGATGCTAAGTATTTTTCAAACCAACACAGTTCATAATCATGAATTCTCAAAATCTTAAGATAACAGGAAAATAACCTTGGTGTGTATGTGTGTGCCCATGTCATTCTCTTTTATTTTACATATTGTAAATAAGATTTAAAAATGGCACATGTTTTCAAAGAAAACAATCATTCTCGAATCTAAGGATGAAAACAAAACATTTGGAAAATTGTTTAACATGTAAAACATTTTCAAGGCATTTTCTCACTATAACGTATGAACACTAAATAGAAGGGGTAATATCTTAGTTAACAAGAAGAAAACTAATGAGATGAAGAAAATACCAAATTAAATAAGAGTGTTTGTTGTTATTTTATCGTTTATGTCATTTTATTATTTAAAAGTTCCATTTGAAATTTAATAATATAATTTTTTATTATTAAAATCCTATTTTTTAATATGAAATGAATTAAATGTTTTGAATTTTTCTGGGAGTATTTGAATTTTATAAATTTATCAATTATTCTTGTAATTGTAGTAAATTTTAACTATATTTTGAAATTTTTTAATTAGAATATACCTAGAAAAGTGTCATAACATATAACATTTAGACTATGTTTATTAAATCTAATCTATTATGACATATTTAAATTTATTTTTTGAATTATTATTTTAATTTTACAAGATCATATCCTTGTGTGAAAAACAATGTTGTTGATCAATACTAACTAATTATAATGATGCGAAAAAAAATATTGGTCATTTTGTTTTTTTCCTTATGATAAACATATGAAAATTTTTAACATAATTATGCTGTTGAAGGGTAATTTTTTAATTTTTTATTGATGAAGAGTTAATTTATTATGAGAACATCATTGATGAAGGGAAAATTTTGAAACATAACATTTCTTGAGGAGAAGCATAAGGACCCAAAACATGAAAAAATATTGTATGTCAGGTAAAGTGAAATCCAAATTCCAACCCTGCTCATTCCATCCTTGCTTCTCTGTATTCTGTGCAATGGAGATTCCTGAAACCTCTACAACATGTGGATATCTGGAATGATGTGCAACGTGCGCCTTTTGGTGTCAGTCGATGAGTGTGCCCAGGTAAGGCTCTCGGCCTCAAGACGGTTCACCTGTGGGTGGCTAAATTGGTTCATAATTTCATATGGATGCCTTCTCCTCTCCACTGGGTGGAACTTACAGAGGTGCTTGATAGTACGAGGTTGTGGTTCAGTGGTCACATGTGGAGGCTCGTTTTGGACAACTCCTTGGGCCAATTCTTAACAATATTATATATACCTAAGAGATACTCCATAGGTGATTTATTTAATTGAAGAAAAGAAACTATCATGAAAAATGGCCACACCCCTTACAACCATCCCCTATGTAGGATCCCTATTGTGTCCACTAAACAACCTACCACCTCTTCTTCTGTGTGATTATGGTTCATCTTCTTTGTTGTTTGCTAACTTTTTAAACTCTCAGACATTATTGCATATATGTAGAAAGCCATAATAGTATAATTCCCTAATTGCAGCCATCACATTACATACAAAAACAACATCTAGCAAACAACGTCTAGCAAATTTCTTTCAATCATTAAATATTAGAGATAATGATGATAAATAACGTCCACTAAAACTAATATAGTCTATCAAACCTTAAAAATATATATTTTCTTACATAATATCATACATGTCCTAAAGTAATACATTTTCGATTTTGTACAAGCGATTTTAAATATATTTTCTTTGCAAAAGCTTAGCATAAAGGCGTGGACTTTGCTTCACTCATAGTGCTATATTTGATTTTAGTTTTTAGTTTTTAATTTTAGTTATATAATATATGTATGAAACAAAAATATTTTAAGTTACATCTTTTCAACTGTAAATGTTTTCGACAAGAAATTCTATCCCTTGATTGCTAGTATTTGATTTTTATTTTTAATTTGACACCGATAAGTATGAAATTGAACTATTTTATTTATTTGGATAAAAGATAATATGTAAATATATTTATAACTACAGTTACTATATAGATGTGCCACCAGCAGGAGAGGTTGTCTTTTGTCTAGATGAAAAATAGAAACTCAATATGTATGGTGTTTGGGGCATGTAATTAGTAATCAACTTGAATATCTAGCTTTCTAGGAGGGATTAAAATGAGTGTTCACAAGAAAAAATTCAGTGTTTTTAGAGACTCATTGATTGTTATTTGACAGGTGTTGAAAGAAAAGGGATCACAAAATTTTGTCCTCCCTCCAATATTGCAAAGGATTGTGTTACAAGCACAATAATTTGAGCAAATTGAATTTCTTCATGTGCTTAATCATTTGAATTTAACTACTGATTCAATAGAAAATAAAGGGACTATGTTGGAATAGGCGTCTTTGGAAATGGATAAAAGGTTAATTATAAACTCTCCCTTACCATGAATATAATGGTAAATCTCATGGGCATAATACAAGACACAAATGCGCTACTAGCTATATAGAAGTCCAAATACTTGAGGAAGGAAATTGAATGTCTGATTAAATATGAATCAAGTTGACTTAGGCATGCACACCCGTGCTTGTAGTGAAATTTTGGTGGCCTGCATTAAATATGCAATGTTGAAGACTAGCAATATTGTACCCGTATCTAAATTGCTATAACATCTAGCATCTGCTCGGATCTTTATACATGCACAAGCGGCACAAGAATTTATTATTTCAAGCTGGGAATGGGATAATCAATGTGGGAAGTGTTGGATTTAGAGACGTCTAATTACAATAATTAGGTTGGACATGCGTGCATTATGATTATGATATCAAATACTGTCAGCAAGATTACATT
>APFE030286848.1:13862-31005 GCA_000404065.3 Pinus taeda | reverse complement strand
TGTAAGATGGCCATCATTTCCTTCTCATAGGTAGATTGTCCCAGATTCTTCCCACTTAGTTGTTGGCTTGTGAAGGCCAAGGGTCGACCTTCCTGCATTAAGACCGCCCCAATACCCTTACTCGAAGCATCACATTCAATGACAAAAGATTTGGTGAAGTCGGGGAGTGCTAAGACTGGAGTCGAACACATGGCCTTTTTGAGAGTTGTAAATGCCTGTTGTGCGTCATCATTCCAGAAGAATGAATTTTTCTTGAGGAGTTGAGTGAGGGGCTTCACAATGCGACCATAATTGCAGACAAATTTGCGATAATAGCCTGTGAGACCCAAAAATCCTCTCAGGCTCTTCAAGGTCTGAGGCCAATCCTGCATTGCCTGGATCTTTTTGGGGTCCACCTTGACACCTTCACGCCCCACAATGTGGCCCAAATACTCAACTTCTTCCATGCCAAAAAAACACTTGGACATTTTAACAAATAATTTATGGTTGCGGAGCAGTTGCAAGAGTAGATCTTCATGCTGAAGATGTGCGGCCCAAGTGCAACTATAGATGAGGATGTCATCGAAGAAAACAAGGACAAATTTCCTGAGATATGGTTTGAGAAGGTGGTTCATAAGGCTCTGAAAAGTAGATGGGGCATTATAAAGACCGAATGGCATGACTAGGAACTCATAAGGGCCTTCATGAGTTCTGAAAGTAGTCTTTGGAATGTTGACTTCCTTCATGCGAATTTGGTGGTAGCCTGAGCGAAGATCCAACTTAGTGAAGAATTGAGCCCCATTGAGTTCATCCAGCAAATCATCAACAACCGGGATGGGAAATTTATCTTTGACTGTCAACTTATTGAGGGCCCTGAAGTTTGGACACATCCGCCATTCCCCATCTTTCTTGAGCACCATGACCACCGGTGATGAATAAGGACTAATGCTGGGACGAATGGCACCTGCTTCAAAAGTTCCTTGATTATTTTTTCTATTTCATTCTTTTGGGTGAACGGATATCTGTATGGGCGCACATTTGGTGGTTGGGCCCTTGGAACCAAGATGATGCTATGATCATGTTCCCCTCTCGAGGGTGGAAGCTCATGAGGCTTGTCAAAGACTGGCAGATGGTTATTTAAAATCTGTTCCATCTCAGGATGAATCGGCAGAGAATTGGGTTCGACAGCCTGGATGGCATTAAATTGAGCTATAACTCCATGATGGCCCTTTTTTAACAATTTTTCCATCCTATGTGAGCTGATGATAGAGGGAGCTCCCGCCTGGAGTCTGCGGAGGGTATGTGTGGAGTTATTCTGCTTAAAGCTCATATATAACTCCTGGAAATCCATCGTGATTGGCCCAAGAGTGCGAAGCCATTCAGCATCGAGGACAATGTCGCACCCTCCCATGTGTATGGCAAACATGTGGGTCTTCAACTGATAATCCCCATTTGAAGTTTGACATTTTCACAACGGCCTTCACATTTCATTGTTCCCCCATTCGCAATTTGGACTTGGAAGTTAGAAACTGCTCGTACAAAACAATGCACTGCTTTCGCGACTTTTTGATGGATGAAATTATGTGTACTTCCACTATCAATCAAGACTACTATTGGGCGATGTTTAATAAAACCTCTGATTTTGAGAGTTTGAGGTGAAGAAATCCCTGCCAAAGCATGCAGAGTAATAACTGGTTCGTCAGGGACATTGTCCTTCTGGTTGTCCTATTCTGCCTCCTCAGGTTCCTCAAGTGGTGGGGCTTCCTCCGATGAGCTGTAATCAGTGGCATCAATTTGAAAGAATTCGGGCTCCTTGCATTTATGACCTGGGGAGTATTTTTCATCACAATAGTAACATAATCCTTGCTTTCTTCTTTCGGCCATTTCCGCAGGTGACACCTTTTGAACCTTAAGTGTTTGAGTCGTGCTGTGAGCCTGTGGGGGGCGACCCTTGGCGGTGAAATTTGGGCGAATGGACTGGGCTGCGAACGCACGTTCCACGTTACGAGCTACCTTGCAAGCCTCCGACCATGTGGGGGGGTGGTGCAGTTGGACGTGGGCTTGTATGGCCTCTTTAAGACCGCTGATAAAACATTCTGTGTAGAACGCATCTGGGAGACCCCTAGTGCGGAAAGCTAAGGCTTCAAAGGCTGTAACATATTCATCTACTGTGCCAGTCTGTCGGAGCTTAGTGAGACGACCCAAAAAAGCAGATTCATGGTTAAAGCGCTCTGTAAGAGCTTTTTTGAAGGCGTCCCAAGTCAAAAAACTTCCATTACAACGTTGATGCCATTCCCACCATTGCCATCTTTCATTGTCCAAGTACATGCTCCCCACCATAAGCTGAGTCTCATTATCTAAGATGTAATTCAGATTGAAATACTGCTCCATTTGTGCTACCCATGCTGCCGGGTGAGAAACATCAAATTTATGCATATCCAGCTTGGGAGGTCGCGGACGGGATTGTTGGTGGGTGACCCAGAGGTGAAGAGAGTGGCTAGACTCACCCTCACTGTGTCCATTGCCAATATACGCCTCCTCGCAGGCTTCCGCCTTGCCCTTAGAGAGTGCGTTAGTTAGTTTGTCAAGCTGATCTTGGATGTCTTTCAAGGATTGTTCAAGTTTGTCGATCTTCTCATTGGCCATAGCTTGAGCTCTAGTTGCTACCATGCACTGATCCGATGTACTTGAAATTTGGGACCGCCCGAATTTTATTTTATTTTATTTTTTATTTATTTTTTTCACTAACAATTGAATGGTACCACCTTGCTCAGCTCGTCGTCCTGATTCTTATGGGCTAGATCACCAATAAGCGCTCTGGGGGGTCTCCGACTTCTTTCACTTTTTTTTTTTGTTTTCTTCTGAAAATTCCTAATCGAGTTTTACTCCTTGCTTAGGAATACTGCAGTAGTCGAACCCTCAAAATGTCAATGTTGCCAAAAGTCCTGCGAAAATCACGCCCCAGTATAGGAACCCCACACAGCTACTCAGATCTGGTGGATCTGAGAGATCTGAATCGCTGATCAGATAGCTCTGAGCGGCGGAATAGATTGCTGTTGTGGATCTGATGGATCTAATAGATCGGAATGGTTGGTCTGCTAACTCGGAACTGTGGGATTGATGTCTGCTGCTGCTGCAAACCCCCTTGCGAGATCTGATCTGACAGAGATTATGTGTGATCTCGAGATAAAAAAGGGAACTATGGTCTCGAGGAGTGTCAGGTGCTACAGATCGCAATATACATAAGGGTCTGACAGTAGTACTCGGCCCAATGTTTCAGGGCTCTAACTAAGGAGGATCAACTGTACCCTTAGCCGTACAACCCGACTACCCTATCGTACGGACGAGTAATCTCTCCGAGTGCTGTTCTCGGTGTATTGTAGCAGCAAGACGACCGACAGTTTATCTATGGCGAGGTTTCAAAGGAGCTAGGGGGCTTTCGATATGCCCAGAGGGTACTTGGAAGACAGTCCGTGCGCGGTTCTGTCTAATGCGCTACTACTCGAAGGGGTACCCACAGGGGTTACATGGGAGTCCAACAAGCATGACCACCTCTTGTATTTCCTGTGTGCATGCCTCCCCAAATCCGCAGGTTTATGCGCTCAACGACAGATCCCGTGGTTTAAAGACGCTGGAACATGTCTCTAGCCATTTTTTTTTTTTTTGCTAAGAAATGGAGATCCCACCTGCCCTAGAAAGTGCTTTGATACCACTTGTTATGCTCTTAACCTGCAAGACGATACCAGAATAAAGAATATGCGAAGAAATATACCCAGAACATGGAATAGTGAGTAACAACAACAAGTATTTTATTATTCAGAAAGCAATGTTCACTTGCCTCTTCAAGGGGGCAACCTCCAATAGAGCAGAGCTCGATGACAAAATAAGACACGATGCTCCTCGCAGGGAGTCTCTATCCTTTATATATGACTCATACATGCAATACCATAGTTCATATTAATACCATCTATCTAATACCATGCCCATTGCCAACTAATGTTGGTCCCGTCATTAAATGCGGGTTAACCACTTACAATTATTAATATGGGCTTTATTGACTCTTTACTTAACTATAACTATGACTCGATCCTACTACATAAATAAGGGGGTTAGAGTGGGACCCTAACAAACATACAATAACATATACATGGAATATAAGCAGATATTCAAGAAATGCAGAGAGAAATACTAAGCCATTTTATTATACTGAGTAATGGATAGAGTATAGGAGGTGATCAGAAAGGTGGCACCTCGACTTGCACAAGGCAAGTGAAGAAATACACTCAGAATGGTAAGGAAATTGCCTCTCTCTGAATTGCGTCTCCGCTGCCAGAGAACTGCTGTATTGCTGGAATCAAGTGAGGATTTGGCGCTGTTCCCCTCCTTAGAAAATGCTGAAACTTTGGAATCAGCCTCTGCTCAATAAACCTAGAAAAGCCCAGAAAGCTTTTCTAAAATAGCGGACCCCCGAAAATCACCCCCTTGAGGATCTACATTGTTCCTCAAGGCTCTACGTTGCCACTGAATAGAACCCTCCAAAACTTTGCCTGAAACTCTGCCAAAATCCTCCAAGATGCAAAGGTTGATCCCCTGCTTAATCTCTTAGCTCAAATCCTCCAGAAAACCCCAATCCAGAACTCCTACCTAGAAAGACTGTGTCATCCTCTTTGAAGACTGCGCAATCATCAAGATGCTCATCTCCTCCTCAACTCCAAAAATCGATCCTTCTGCAAAAGACTGATGAAACTACCTTGCTCGAGCAGGCACTCGAAGTCCCCTGGGGCTAAGGGTGAGATCTCCGAATGGAGACACTCAATGCACTAAACAATGCTGCAGACAGGCTAAACAGCTAGCATGCTCTAAGTCGAAGTGACTAGCTCAAATGCAACATAATCGAATGCTAAAATGAGGAGGCTCCTCTCTCCTTTATAGCGTTGGCCTCTCTCAAAACCCTAAGGCCCACCTCCTCCAACGTAGCCTTTCTCTTGCCACGTGTTCCTCTCCATCTGCGCAGTCCCTCCAAGTGTCTATGTGGGCCCCTTCTCTACGTGGTCCTTTGCCCCCCCTGGCTCCCCTTTTAAGTCACAACGTTGTGCTACTAGGGAGTGACTTTATTCAAAGTGAGTTATGTCCCCCTTTCCTCACCTTTTTATTTATTAATAACTATAGAAGGCAAAATTGAGCAAAATCGAATATTCCAATTACCCATGGCTAATTAGGAATATTACATTTCAGTTGTAACTTAGCCTAAGCTTCAACTTAGGAAAATCGTATAATTGTTATGTTGGCTAATAGAACTAAAGGAACATTAGAAAAAATAAAGTATCTACTTTAGTAATTATGTTTCAATTTCAACCCTTGATCTCAAGTGAGTAAGATCTAATCTTAGCTGTCAATCACTTTGGAGATTTAGCTCAATGAAAAGTTATAAAAGCAAGGCTAAAGAGAGGGAAAAAACACACCATACAACGGCATAAGATTGAGAGAGGCATCTTAGTGAGGAGTGTGATACTCTAGTATGTTGGGTCCATGGAAGGGGGCAACAAGGAGATTTAGATCAGCCAAGGAAGACTTGATTAGCCGGATCAAATTCAATTGTTGTACATGTATTTTCTCAGTTGGGCCATTATCCCAAGAAGAGAGCCCGAGTAGGTTATGAATATTTTAATGATGAACTGATTTGATTAGGCAGAATCTGCTGTGTCATATTTTGAGATTGGTTATGTATTTTGGTTCATCCAATTGATTTTAAACACCTAACTGTGCATTCATTCGGTAGCTCTGCAATTTGCTAGGTCAATGGTTTGCTAGGTGCTAGGTTTGTAGGAGAATTAACATTTTCACAAATAGCATCATTAAAGCCAAATAGTCGAGTACCATTCCAATACCTTTCTATCTTGTGATTAATTGTGCTGTGAATTTTGGGATGAAGTACCATTCTATGAAGACCAATATGGAGCCCTTCCATAACGTCGCCATCAATATCAAAGTTGCATTTGTAGGAAAATGATCAATTGAGGAAAAGTGTTGTTGCATGAATGGGTTGATGGAGCATCCCTGTCCACCAGCTATAGATCAAATCCCGTAACATCATTTGTTTATTAAACCTTGGGGTACCCTTGCCCGCATAATAAGCTTGGATAGTTTCTTTAGCCCTATCCTTGGCCTCATACAAATAAGTCATTATGGACTTATCACTCTAAACCAATCTTAGAACCTTTACTAAAGGTTTATTATCTGAGCACACTTCTTCTAAGATTTAGTGTGCACCAATCTAGCAATGGCTCTCCCGTTGTCTCTCTTGCTATACGTACAATCATGCCACTCATCACCTATGTCATAGGGTTCGCCGAATTTGAGCCTTCAAGTTCGAAATTCGGTGAAGCCAAAAAAAAATTTCAAATTCGTTCAAGTTCGAAATTTGGTGAACCCAAAAAAAAATTTCGAATTCGTTCAAGTTCGGCGAACTTGATAGTCGAACTTGAAATTCGAACCTCAACGAATTCGAACTTGATAGTTGAACCTCGAACCTCAACGAATTCGAACCTGAAGGCGAACCTAAAGACGAACCTGAAGCCCAATTTTATAATTTATAATTTTTTTTGGGGTGAGGTTAGATTTTGGGCAGTTTTTGTCAGTTGTTTTAAGGTTTATTAGAAAAACCATGGGCAACACATGGTTTTCTCTTGTTCCATTTCCTACCAATTAGTTTCCCGCGGTGGACACTGGTTTGGCTTTATTTACCATGGTTGTTGATTGATTTTCACAAGCCAATTTCAGTCTGAGTGTCCTCACTCTATTGTGCTCAGTGATGCCACCGCGTGTTGTGTTCTCTGCAATTTCTTGAATTCAATTTCTAGACGCTGCTTGTCCCGCCGCCCGGAGCGTGAAGTTAATAGTGGTTGTGATTTGTGGCTCGTGGGTGCTCACTGCTACTCATAGTTTTATTGATTGATTTTGATTTTTTATTATTTTATGTCATATATATAAATAGTCGAACTTAATGCCGCACCTCATACGAACGTCATCGGAAAATTCGAATTTGAATCGAACTTAATTGCTTCCGAACTCGAATTCGAACCCGAACCATGTGAGGGGAGAAAAACCCAAAAAGATTAAAAATCCATGGGTGGTGCCATCCCGGGCAATGTTTCCTGTCTGAAAAATCACGATTTTTGTGATCACTGCATGATTTTTTGAAAAGGGAAAAAATTCTCGATTTTTTTTGGCCGATTTTCCACCAACCAAATAAACGCATGATTTTTTGGGACATCAGTGAATTTTCGCTGATGTTATCAACACTAGATTGGATTCTTTGTAGTTGACCTCTGCTAAGCTTGTCCCCATTACATGATGGTTCTTTAATTTCTCATCAGCACATCTGAAATTCAAGCTTCATGATGATTTTATATTGTTAGCATTCTCTTTCACAAGTTTCATGGATTATTTCACAATGTGGTGTTCCAATGTTTGAAATACATGATGGCAGTACTATTGTTTCCTTGAATGCATATTTCATATCCTTTACATTGTCTGCTCTGTTAACACTTACGTCTTATAACAAAATTTTTATTTAGCTCTGAACTAAGTAATGCTGTTTGAATGTGCTTTGCAATCTGTTGGTGTTATATACAAACTTCACTGTGACACAGTCAATGGTTATTTCAGTCCTCAATAGTAAACACTGGTGACACAAATTAAATTTACTTCTGGAAATTTGTTGTGATAAGGACACTATAACATATTTTTCCATGACCGTTGATTTGGCATCAGGACATCTTGAGTTGATAAATTAATCTGCTGGAACCTATTGCCACTATCTGCATTTCTATTTCTGGTTTGCTTGTTTGACATATGATAAATGGTAAATGGTTGTTGTATCTGAAATAATCATTGGTTCTGTGGTGTAAACATAATAAATGGTATCAACCTTTTCCTTTGCAAGAATAAATCTGTCTATCTAATCATTGGATATTTGTGTCATGAGTGGTTTATTGAGCAGAGATTTCTTTCATTTCCATGCAGCACTTGAATAAGCTATTGTTTATGTTGAATATCTTAAGCTTATCACACATAAACATACAGTTCACATTTGCATCAACTTCCTTTTATCACAAGATTGGTAATCGAGTTTACTTAGCTAAGCCTATCTAGAGGAGCCTCCCCTCTTTCTGCATGACCTAGCTTAGTTTGACCCATAGGAAAACCCTTCTTAGGTTAGGAACCTGTATTCCCTAGCCTTAAGGCTTAAAGTGAGAGGCAAGGCCACTGAGGTGACAATTGGTGGCTTGCTTGATAGCTTCTTGGTTCTCTTGCTGGGATTAAGACTTTTCCCTTTAGGTGAGAGTTTGAGTCGCAACAATTTGAATAAGAATGATGAATTATTGAATGATCATCACACATGTTTTCCTCACAAGTGAAAACCTGAGTATCTTCCAAGGATAAAGCTCCAAACCAAGATGTCCTAGGGTTTCCTTAGCTTTGGTAATGGTTTGTGAAGAGGGAAATCTCGAATCACATGTTCTCGAGTCTGATAGACAAGGCAGGCATTCGAGCCATGTTGAGTTATCGAACCTTCTATTGATTAACTCCATAAATGGTGCTACTAGAAATGAAGAGGTGAAGCTTTCACTTCAAATTCAGCTCCACACATATCCTCGGATCTGATCTAAAAGAATTAAGCCAATCATCAAGGATTAGAAATTTACCAATTATGTGGGGAAATAGATCAACAAATGGGTGCATGTGTGCTGGTAGGGTTTGGAATTCCAACCATATTTGATAATTAGCTTGATCACCATTTATGGGTTAAAATCCTGCCGTCATTGACTGAACATAGGCAAGGGAATCCTCAATGTTTCAAGTTCTAAATTGTAAGACATGGCTTAAACAAAAGGTAAATATAGTCAACCCTCTTTTCCAATAAGAGTTCAAGGAGATCCCCTTGTTCTCCGAATTTTCATGTACCGATGATTGAAGGCCTCCTCATCCAACATTTGATGCAGAAATAAAAAATATATCCATGTCTCTCCAAATGCATGCACCCCTCAAAATACTCCTTGTTTGCGAAGAAAATGTTGAATTTTGGATTCGAAGCGGGTGCAGTTTTATTGTTGCCTGAAAGTCAAGAGGGTACCATTGTCTCTTTAACTTTAGGCTTCACTATAGGCTGCACTTGCTTCTCTTTGGCATCCAATTGACCATCTCCCATCACTAGATCCTCACCCACAATCACCAAGGTAGAATCCCTAGATGGAACGACAAGCCGTAGTCTATCCTCAGAGGAGACACACCCTCAGGACACAAAGTCTCAGTTACTAGCATTTGGTTTATCACAATCTTCCGATCCTATCTCCCAAGCTTATTCTCTATGTCAACCACGTTATCCATTGTTGACAAGGGCAGCTACTCTATTGCTTTCTTTGAAGAGGCACCCTCCAAACTAACAAACTTAGCATTCAAAGAATGTACCACAACTTGAATACAGTCATCACCATCAACACAGTGAAGGGAAATATACTTTGGAGGAGAGCATGCCCTGATTGGTTTTGTCTCTAATAAACATTATGAACTATAGGAGCTCATCCACAGTCATTAATTAAACACTTTGCAGTCACTTTTTTACCACATGTTCAGTGAATCACACTGTCCTTGCCTCCTTGAGGCTTGTACAAATGCACCCAAAACCCCCTTCCAGCACCTGTACAATCAATTGCATTCTGATTGAGGGAGTCCACGCTTATATGGAACACAGATGTACTCTGTCCACCCACCTTGTGTATGCCTGCCTGTTCCACTGCTGGAGTCTCCCATTGCCAAATCTCTTCAAGGTCTCCAATAGCCAATTCTGTAATGTTTTACATAAGTATAAAGCAACATAGAGTACAAAACTAACCTAAGGAGTAAGGTTAGAAGACATTACAACAATGGTGTACACAGGATCAGAATGGCTAACGATATACCATGAAATTACTCCTCACCACGACTTGATAATTGAATTTGCTTAGTTTATTCTGTACTAACATCATAACTGATTCATGACAATATTTGATGAACAATCTTTGATGTCAGTTTTATTTACACTGAGTCAAAGACCTGCTTTTGCAGTACATAATATAAAGGTCTTTAGCAGAAGATAATTGTAAAGACTGAAAACGAAATTAAACAGCTTATCACGCTGAATAGGATATGAAATCTTTATGAACATGCTCTGAAATTTAACAATAAATTTCATATATCAAATTGAATGATTTGATGAGAAGTACCTACCTGATTTCCTGCGAACAAAGAGACTTCAGATTTGCTCCAGCTTTCACTTCCGTTACCAAAAGACCATAACCTCCCAGCCATACTAAGTACAACCTAGGTACTTGGTCCAGATTGCTTCTCAATTGCTGCAATCTGTACCCCCGTGCCCAAAAACTTCAGAACAAACAAGGCTCAGTCTTTTCTGTTGAAAACTCTGTGTTCCAAATTTTCCTCTTCGTTTTGACCCCCCTTTCTCCAACCGTCCCTTCCTTCTTATAAGTCTCTGTTCACCGACTTCCTCCATCTCCGTGTTCAAATGATGTACGTGTTGATTTTATAAACAAAATCTGATTTTATTTTATTCGAATATCTTAATTTGATTTAATAAAGTTTATTTATTTATTTTAATGATTTAATTTAATTTATTTAATTTTTAATTTAATTAATTTTATTTAGTTTCATAAATTTTAATTTACTATAGGTGGGTCATTACAATAATAGCTGGCTGGCTATCTTTGGCAATGGTACCTATCGACGCCTACTCTTCCCAATAAGCCCATAAAATACTAGCAAGGCTATATCAGTGACTGATTATTTCAAAACAGATTTGGTTCAAATACTTTCCTTTATTCAGGTTTGATGTGCTTTACATGTCTAATTCTAGTGTCAGATATACACAACCACATTTACACTTTGTTTTCCAAAGCTTCAACAGATACCTGTAACCGTAGTTGTTAAGTTTTGTAAAATCTTCATAGATGAGATTTGGCGTCTTTCACATGCCCTTTCAGATTTCAGATATGCACAGACAAAGTTTTACAAAAGGCTTCATCCGCACTTGTTATCAAATTTTGTTAATAGCCTTTACATATTTCTTAACCTCAAAAATAACACTGTAGATTTATTTTTAGAAGGCCTTTCTATATAGTTGATGGAATTCCAACAAAAGCTTCAGTATGCCTAAATTTGTGGATGTTATTGAATTGGCCATAGGGAGGGCATATCAGGTGAACGGATTGTTGAAGCACTTATAGCCAACAGTGCAACTTTCCAAAACAAAACTGCATTTTCCCAGGTTAAGTTTATAACATTGTTATTGCTGTAATGAGTTTGTTAAGAAATTTTGGAGAATTGTCTTTGGTCATGTTAAAAAATTATTTTATATGCAGGAGAAGTATAAACGCAAAAAGCAGAAGAAATATGTTCCACGGGTACTCTTGAGGCGCCCGTTTACCCGAAGGTAGAGTATAATCCTTGCTTGTATTGTCTCTAATTTCATGGTAGATTATATTTGATATTATATTCAATGTTACATTTATAGTTATAATTTATTGGGAATTTGGGTCTGGAATATAACTTATTAGTAATATTGGGGAATTTTTTTTTTGGTTCGGGAAACTCAAAAAAATACGCAATCATTTTCAAATTTTTAAATTTCTAAAGCAACATCAACATCAAACAAACACAAACCTAAATGTCAAGTGGTACATCAAATTTTGGTATTGTGATATGATATCTGTCCCGAGTCATAAGGCTTGATAGGATAATACAAAATTACATTAAAACAAAAAAAGATATATCTCATGAGATCTTCATGTGGCATCTAGATACAACAAGGATAATCATAATGTGTTAAGATATCAGTGATTCTCTCTACCTCTTTTGGGGGCAAAGGTCATTGTTAGCACTTTTTCTCTGGATGTAGTAGGTGGACATGTTGAGGCTGGGCCGGAGGTGGAAGGTGCAACTCCTAGGGATAAGGTGGAAGCTGAAGTTGGTTGACTTTTGACTCTTCCCTAGTTGCCTATCTCTGTGGATGTGGTGGCATTGGTTGTATTACACTCTGAATGCCCTCCTCTCGCTCCAAATTTCTCTCTTTGGAAGTGGAACATCCTTTTTCACCTCCTTATCCAATTCATTATGTAATGTTCCCTTTCCGGGATACCTTGGAAATTCTACAATTTTTTCTGAGTCTATTGTGGTGTTTAACCAAACATTTGGTGTGCAAGGTACTGTAGGTGACCTTTGGAGATTCATTTTTAAATTAACGTGGATAGTGCTCAAGTATGCCCAAATATGGGGTTCAGATGAAATGAAGTTAACTATAAAGAGCTCAGGAATATATATATATATATATATATTTGCACACAAAACTGATACAATTCATATAATGACAAACATGATCATAAGCTGCCTTCCTATCAACTGAATTAAGGATTACACAGTGAATGGTTAGAGAGGATGGAACCTGGAACTCAATTCATCTTTGTAGCCATAATACATCAGACATATGGAAGAAATATTATCAGCAGTTCAGCGTTCCAGACTAGCTGTAACAGTGGCTTTTGGACTGATATATAAACCCAGAAATAATTCAGCAGCTTGTACCCATCACTGTAGTAGAGAATCACGCCCTTTCAGCCCACAAGATAACAGGCAACACTGTGGAGAAGACTCAGCAAATGAAATGGGACGATGGCAGCCTGGGAAGAGTGATGTACGACCCACAATAACTCTAGAAATTGTCCTTTTATTGCTTTCCCTCTCAACTCACAGAGGAAGATATACGTAGCCCCAAAATGAAGCAACTTGACCCCAATCTCGGCAAATAAACTCAAGCAAATAGCAAGTCTGATCCATATCCATTCCAGCAGTAAATCTCGGTCCTTTTCTTAACTAACTCGACCCCTTCTCATTTCTTATGATGCCAACAGTCTCATGCACAAATTTCACCAGGTCTTCAAAGTTGGGTCAAACAATCAAACCAATTGATGCTCTAATGGAAGATCTGATATAATCTTCCCCAATTAGCTAACTAGGGTGGCACTTGAAGTCCACCGAAATTAGCTTTAGTTTTGCTTGAAACTCTTGAACTCGCTTGAGCTCCCTTCACTTATCAATGAAATAGATAGAATAAAATCCCCTTCAAATGATTTCAATCTTCTATTTATAATTCTTCCTTGAGCCTTCTCCTAGCTTCTAGATTTTCCTTTTCCCCAATTATTTTATTGGTAGGGCCCATTTTTGTAATATTGCTAGTGGGAAATATTAAGTGATAACAAAACATGTAATCATAAAACCAACACACCAACATAATGACAAATTGCACCAGAAATTGTACCAAGAGCTGAGCCATTTTATTAACTGAGAAAACAAGGTACATATAAATGAAGAAGAGGAACCCGTACTTGCTACAACAAGCTAGACAAGTCCGAGGTGAAAATGGAGCTGCCCAAGTGCTGGAAAGTACTCTCCCCAAGTCTTTGCGTTGGCCTAGTAAATTCTGCCACTGTTGGCTAGAATGGAATTGGTGTTTCGGCTCTCTGAACTGCTCAGAAAATTCTAGGAAATTAACTGGAGCCTCCTCACAAGGAACCCAGAATAACCCAAAAAATTCTCACGGACCCAAGTGGTGGAAATGGTCTTGGAGTGAACTGCGTCCTTCTCCAATAATTCTTAACGCTGGCTGCTGACTAGAACATCGGTTTCTGCCAGAAATATTCCCCAGAAAATTCTACGAATTAACCCTAGACTCCTCTTACCAAAACCACAAAAACCCAAAAAGGGTTTGGAATCCATCGACCCCTGATGACTCCCAACAAGTGCAAATCTTCCAATCTGGCCAGAAAATGCCCCACAGTTTGATATTACCGAATTATGCCCAAATCTACCACTGGCTAAATTCTCTCTTGAGGTATACCTCCAATCTTTGGCTTGTATCTCTCCACAATTCTTCTCCCTTCTTTCCTTGCGTTGGCTAAGCCAGAAATCCCTATGCACTTCCAAATGAAGAGAATTTCATCCCATAGATTTGTTGCTCTCTGTAATATCCCCAATTTTGTGAGCATGAGAATCTGGTGCAGCCTTGGCTGCTGCATGTATTTGTGAGTGTGAACAACTAGAAGTCAATGGTCTCTCTATAGGGAGATTGACTTCATTATGGTATGCTGCTCTAGCTTTCCGAATCAACCATGCACTGAAGCGTGCTATCCAGTTCAAATAGAAGAGCAAAGAAATTGACATGGACAACAAACTTGTGGGAATTCTTGTAACATATGGAAATGATGACATGTATTGTCTTGATATTGAAGATAGAAGTTACTCTAGAATGATGGTTACAAATATTACAGTTGTTAGTAAAGACTACTTTAAATTACAATGTAATATCTCAAATACAAATTTTGCCTAAAATTTCTCAAAAAATTGCTTAAATTTTTTGAGAACTAGTCCATAACATCTTCCTCCAAAGAAAGGACAAAGAGCCTCATCGTCACATCTTCATGATTATAATCAGCATCGATAGACTACCTACCCACACAAAGATTAAATTCTTGATGTGATCTTTGGCAGTAATTGCATTATTACCTTGAAAAGTAGGCGACTTATTAATAGCCTTTTCCGGAATATCATGCGGACAGCCAGGAAAGTTATCAAAATTGCAAGGAGCAAGCAAGTCATTCATGATATCTTGTTGAACCGGATCAAGAAAAAACAAATGGATATCAAGGAGAGCTTCCTGTCCAAGAAGAACAAGAACTCTACAAGAAGCAAGCTTGTTAATTTTACTCTCAAAGCCCTTTCAGGTTCGGGAGTAGGATTAACCAAAAGGCTCAAGTTCCTTCTAGTAGAGATTCTTGCCAAAGATGAACCAAGTTGAGCCACCACTTGAACAAGAACCTAAATCTAAAAACCCAATATGCTAAGAACCAAAAGTTAGTCAAACATCGAGAACCAGAAACTTATTCCCGACAAGGGCGCCAAAAAAATGTTGTCGCCTAAGATGTACACCTAAATGTGAGAAAAGTTTCCAACCCCACAAGGTACAATCTTTATGGCACAATGCTTAGAGAAGGGGCTATCACCTATTCCCTACTCACTCCAGTTAAGCTCTCTCCTAGGCAAGCTAAGGGGGCTAGTCCGTAATGGATGGAAAACTTGTTGAAACAACAAGTCTAGGAGATCTAAGGGCAAGGCGATTATTTTTTAATGTAACTTGATTATCAATTAGAGCAAGTATAAGTGTTTATGTACAATGTATGTAAGATAGATTCAATTAAGATTATGTCAAACACAAGATGTATAAAATAATAGACCAATGCCTTGAAATGATGCTTAAATATGAATCAAGATACCAGTGTGGAAAATGTCTTCAAAAAATCTCGATTTAATCCTAAAAACGCGATTTTTTGAACTAAACGATTTAATCCCCCGACTTTTTGGCGACTTTTTCACAAAGGAAAAAATCGCGATTTTTTCCTTATACTCCCGATTTAATTGGGAGTCGAACCAAAAAGTCTGCCTCCCTTCCTAGGCCGCAAATAAAGAGGCCGCAAAGGTGAAAAAACTGTGAATTGAAGCTTCCATCCATGCATTTTCAAGTTATTGCATTGTATTGTTTGTCATACTTCTTGCGACCATAGTAGTCTCATTTGTAATCTGTTAGTTTTGAGGTTAAGATATGTTTTTGTTTTCCAAGGAAAAACAAATCTTTATACTTCATATTTCTAGTTAGAAAGCAAAGTATACATTGGCTAAGCCTCCAGGCTTTCAGTGATCCAGACTCTAACAACCACTGCCCCTTCAAAAGATTACAAAAGTACCAAAAGGACAGGCATACAACAGTCTTCCGTAGAAAAAACCCCACACCATCAAAAACATTGTTACAGTTGTTGAATGCTTCCAGAAGAAACAACAAAGAGGAGGTCATGAAGATCAAATAACAACAACCTGTCCAAAAAAAACAAAACCAGTGCCTCAAAAAGAACCCATTTTTCATATAGGAACAAAGTACTTGTGAAATCTTGTGACAACAAAGATCCTTCCTGCAATGAGAGCACGTTTTGAAAGGGAATCTTCTTTAGTGGTGAACTCCTTGTAAATTTGGGGAAAGGTTATGTATCAGAAGTGGATTTTACCTCCAAGAGTTTTTGAATAATAGATGCCAAGGCTAGGTTAGTAATCTGACATCTATTGTTAATTTTCATTGGACCTACCACCTGACACCTTATTACCCAAGCAGATCACAATCTACTGAATAAATGCATGACTTATTTCTTAATACAATTAGCGGAAACAAAAATTAAAAGGGGAAGAGGATGTCAGTGACTGATTATTTGATGACTTTTAGATGACTCATGATATACATTTATTATATTTTTTGTTGATATTTTGACTCTTGAAAGTTGAGACTCAGACAGGACTCAAAATTCAGGAGTTGATTCACTATTTTGATATGTGATGTAGCACTAAACTTCATATACATATTATATATTAGCTTACTTTACATGTTTATGTGGAAATGCATTTATTTGATGTTGTGGATGCTCTAGATGTTAAAAGAAATTAAAAAAATGAATAATTTTGTGTTTTTTTAATTTTGCCGAGTTATTGCCGACTTTTTAAAAAAACTCCCGACTTTGACGAGTTTTTCAACTTTTGGACCCTTGCCGAATTAATCCCGACTTCGACTTTTTCCACATTGCAAGATACTTGCAAATAAATGAATCCTTTAAGTTACAATCCTGCAAGGCAAGTGTTATTACAAATAAAAGACATGGCAATATTGAAATATAAGCAGAAAATATAGCTTGCAAAAATGAAAAAAACTTGTACTTCACTTCAAGAGAAAGACTCAAATAAGATATGACAATTTCAATGGACAATGCACAAGGAATTTAAATGATAGTACAAGCAGTAATGAAATATTGCAAGTGAAATAAAATCTATGTTGCCAGGAAACGTGGGTTCGGGGACGAGTACGGGAACGGGGACGGGGACGTCATTTTTAGAAACAGGGTGCGTGGGTTCGTAGGGGGTATATTATAATCTATATATATAGTATATAAATATTATATTTTATAAATTATAATATAAGTGAATTTGTATATTTTTCAACTTTAAACAAGAAAACTAAAAT
>APFE030286848.1:0-13517 GCA_000404065.3 Pinus taeda | reverse complement strand
ATGCTCTCCAAGTAGGAATCACTCTCATCTTGAGGCTCTTTCTCATCCATAGCAACTGGAGGTAGCTCAATAAGGCCATCTGGTTGTATCTCCTCGCTCACACACATAGCATCATTTGTGTATTGGCCCCATCTCTTGAAAGGACCCTCCTTGTAACCAAGATCTTTTTGAGGTATGAGACAAAGTGTGCTATGAATGTACACTAAATTCTCTGCTTTCTTTGAGCCTAACCTATTTCTCTTTACTGAATGGATAAAGGCATAAGTACTCAAATTCCTCTCGAAAGATGCGGAACTAGCTACTTGGAATATTAGGGGAAGCCCATTAAATTAATTTAAAATTTAAAAATAAAAACTAAAATGAACTCCAAAGAACCCGATTTTGGGGTTCCAAGTACCCATCATCAGGGTTCTTCGTACCTGTCAAGACAAAAGAACCCAAATTTTTTTAATGGAGAACCCGGTTCTTCATAGAAGAACCCGGTTCTTATGGGTTCTTCTTAGAAGCACCCGTACAAGAATCCGGTACTTGGGTTCGAGAACCCCACCCTCGGGTTCGGGAACCCGTGCACATAGAATAAAATGCTCACATTTAACAATATGCCCAAAAGAGATGATGTTAGAATGAGTGTAAGAGTAAACTATGCGAGGTGCAAGGATCTTAGTTAGTTTTAATTAAGATGCCTAATCTATGGCCAATGCCTTCTCCTCAATTGTCAGAAACTAGTCTTAAACAAGGTTGTAGAAAGTAGTGTTGGGGAAGGAGGCTAAGGCCTTTATTAACGATGCCTACCTAGGACTTCTAACAGCCCAAGTGCCTCTGTTTCTACAAGGCACTCGATCACAAGAGAACTGCAAGTTCACTTGTTTTAACTGTTGAGTAAGGGTCAAGCTCTTAAATTGAGAATTGGAGAAGGTTGTTGTTAAATTTGGACAACTAGGTCCAAACTCCATGTTCTGATGCTCAGATTAAGAGGCTAATATTTTTGTTGGATTCCTCTTTCTGAGAGGTGTAAAATCCATATAAAAATAGTCTTAATCCGATGAGCAGAACTTATATTTTTAATTTATTATTCTTAATAAATTATATGTGCAAGGTCGGCCAGTTTTGTAATGTAGGCTCACATGCCCAACAGATGTGTCACACACCCTCATTGATGGATATAAATACAGGAAAAGTTGGAGAGAATTTCATCACAACTCAACTCACATCTTCCTCTCTCATCCTAAAAAGTACGAGCTACCTGGAGGACGAATTTCAGCCACACGTGGGAAGGACGAAGAGGACAGACCGTACGACTGAGCTGTAGTACGATTTTCTGCTGCTAGGGTTTCGCAGAAGTTTGACCAGAGTTGACTTTGGTCAACGCTTGGTCCAATCAAGCTGAAAACTTGTGGAAGGTTCGATTTTTGAAGGCCGTACTACCTGGCACGAAAATCGAGGTCAAAGGGTTGATCGTTTTGCTGCTGCGTTGACTTTTAGCTTGCTGCCCCTGCGTTGACTTTTCAGGACAGCGTTGACTTTTGTAGAATTGACTTGGGTTGACTCATCTAGAGGGTTGGAGGGTTGTTGTGACACATCTGGGCTGGCTGACCAAAGGAGACTTTGCTGGTTGAAACATCCTGTTGACCGCCGAAACGAACACACACATTTTTCCTGTTTCTGATTTGTCTTCTGTAAGATCTGCTTATATGTTCTATCTGCATTTTGCTTAACTACTTGTATGATTGCTGTGAGAAAAGTGAAATTGCTCTTAGCATAGAACATCTACAAAACTTTACAATATTTAATTAGAAAACTTTAGAAATGTTCCTGGTGATTAGAAGGGTTAGAATCAACTTTTCATGTATCACAAGGCAAGGGATTTTACCAATACTTGAGGTATAATTACTGAAGATAGAATCAGATTTCTAAAATCTCCTTCAAAACCCTTCCACTTTTTTAGATCAAAATTAAATGCAAGAAAGGAGAGGGGGCACTATCTTTCTTAGATATTCAATGTGGCACACCATTCTAAAAAATGAGCCTAGAATCAAAATGTAATCAGTCAAAACTTATTTAGACATAGAAGTAAAAAAAATCTCGGGATCAATTTTTATCTTTGATGCTTATATTTTTCTATAATTTATTTTTTATGTATTTTTTTCTCTTCTCAAGGCTTTTTATATAATAAAAATTAAGGGCAATCACAAATTTTAGTAAAAAGAGATGAGGAGTGTGGCTTATTTCCACTAGGGCTATGGGGTCAAATTGATGCTTGTCTTAAGTTGGTTATTCCATGCTTGTCATTTATGGCTAGAGGAGGAACACTAGAAGTTAAAAATCACCTCAAGGCTAATCAAGAAAAAGTTTTGAAGTCAATCCCTACTAGAAAGGATCCTACTTAGGGGAAAGTCGTCAATCATTAGCTCAACTATGATGCAAAATAAATTGAAACCCTTGGTGGGTAGCACTAGGGAATGGCCCAACAAAGAGAAGAGACAAACTCTACCTTACACCAACAAGAGAGATGTGCAAACAAAACCCTAGACATCCCTTTACAAGTGACAAAGTTGCTTTTCAAATTGATCAATCTAGTTAGTCTGTGTTGTATTCTTTAGTTATTTGAAAATTTCCTTAGGAATATTTGAAATCAACCAAGAAAGATAAACTTCAAGATGAACACCAAAGATTTCATGAAAATATTTCACATTATGGAAACATGATCTCAACAATTCACAATGATTTGAAAAGGAGAGAGAGCTCTCTATTTATGGATGAGGCTCTCAACACATTTCGTCCTTTTGCTTCAAAACATAAGTGACTTTTCATACACAATATGGTTGGAGACTAAGTAAAATTACATTTTTTGTCGTCGCAGTACATAAATCCTTCAAATGAGGTGAGATGTCCCACCAATTAGAGGATCAATTTGACAAAAGGAGGCCCAAATTGACCTAAGCATACATTTTTCCATCAAAAATGGCTTGAATTGTTTGAAAAAGTATCTTGAGTGCTTAGGAATTCAAACTTTCCACTTTTCTTGCACAACGTTACTTGAACGAGGGCTTGGACATTTCCAACGGCTAGTATAATGTGGACAACCTGTTGAATTTTCTACGACACTTAAGAATCAGGTTTGAGTCTAATATCACAATCACAAAAACACTCAAATGCCACAGCAAAATCACTTTGCACAATGGAATAAAAAATAACAATGAATCAAGTTGTACACAAGACAATTTTTTAGACCACAACTTGTTATATACAAACTTTAATACAACAATCTTAGGGCTCCCATACGATGGATCATGGCCCTTACATAGAACCCTGTACAAGACACAACTAGGGCTTGGTGTCAACAACTATGACCACCAATCTTTCCCTGAACAAAGTACAATTGGTTGATCATAACAGTCCTTTCAATCCACTTACCTTGAACACATCTAGCAGGTACTTTGCCTCCTCTTTTGCAAATCACTACAACTTCTGCAACATCAAAATGGTTGCATTTCCAGCCGTCAATCTGCTACTATCAACTGCTCTTGGCTTCTCCAAGATGACTGAACATTGGCTCTGTGATCTTCCCACTAACAATGTCCTCTACCGCTCCAAAGGATCAAGTTCTTAGGGTCTTTACAATATGCCCTATTATGAATGAGTTTTCCCTCCTGCAACCCACTGAACTAGGGCACACAAATCTTCCTCCTAACATTTCATTAGATCCTCCAATGAACATTGTACATGAGGTCTTCTAGGGCTCCATTAAGCTGCTCTCTTAATAATACCAAGCTTGCACCTTTATCACTGTACTAGGGCTCCACAAAACAACCCTCTTAACTGTCACATTTTTGCATCTTGGTGAAAGCTCTAGACCATCTCAAATTTGTGTTCCTAAGGCCTTTAGGACAATCTTATCTAACCACTCCAGAGCAACTCTCCCTTCCAATGAATCTGCTCCACATTAACGCTATTTTCCTTCATTGTATTAGCCCTATACTATGCGCATAAACTTGCACTTTTGTACAACTACCTTAGGTTGGATGTAGTCCACTCCAGGAGAGACATATGCATAATATCTTTATGCAATACACCCAAAATTTGCGGCCCAAATCACAGTCCATATGTCTCCTTCTTAGGGTCTCTTTCCTCTCTCCTATGGACAAAAAAATCAGAGTGAAACTTATCATACTTCTGAGCAGACTCCTAAGGGAAGCGTACCATAGAGAGAAGACTAACTGGGGCACGAAGACTGTTCTTCAAAGCCTTGAACAACCCTTCCTTCACCTAACAACAACTTATCTCCACACACATCAACCTCTTTTAAACTCTACCACAGATGTAAAGATCTCGGCCTCTCTGTATCACTTTAGTTACTTCATACAGCCCTGTGGCGTCCCTGAAAACGACCAAGCATACTTCGATTCTCCTACACTGGTACCTGGGATAGGTCGACTCTTTCATGCAATAACACCCCCATTCATACTTGTACTCATGAACGCTTTCTCCTTTATACTTCTTTACTTCTTAATCAACTTGGGGAAGTCCTCCTATATCCTCTCTTTTTGTTTCATTTATTTCCCCTTTCCTAGGTTACATCACCTCTAATGGGCCTCTCTAGGTCGTCTTCTCAGGTAGGGCCCGACCTGAGATGGCTTCTCCTTAGATGGGACCAATCACCATGCCTCTCCTTTTCCTATTAGGGACTTTGGTCTTGGTGGTCGCATCCTGTAGACTGCAGCTATGGGATCGCATCTCCAACCATTGCTCCAATGGTTGCTTCCACTTGTTTATTGCATTCCCCAGTTCAAAAATAGCATTTCCAAATTTTTCTTCTTTCCTTAACTATTTGTGGTCCAGAGTTGTCAATTCTCACCTCTTTGATTTGTTATCTCAACTAGTGTTGCAACCTCTTACTTCTTGGTTCAGTTGTTCATCTTTATTTTCTTCCCCTCGTGTATTTGGTTCAATTTTTTGGTCTTGGCTTTAGTAACTTTGATCTATCTTTCCTCCACTCATTCATCCCTACTTTTGCCGCCTCTCCTTCCTTCTCCTCTTCTCACCTTCACTCGCTTCTCAGCCTTCATTAATATTTTTTGTTGTTATCGCCTCCTTTTATGTGGCAAGCCATTTACTTTAATGTTGTAGGTTGTGTTACCACACAATCTATCAGGCCCTAAGCACGGAAAGCCTAAGGGTCAAAGAGCTAGACTAAGAGAAAACAATAGGACAATGTCCCACTGTCACCACAACAAGTATCCCCTTCTGTTTACGGACCTTCACCGATGGGGGGATTCCCGGTAGATAAACAATCACCTTTAATTTATGTTCTAGTGTTTGAGGTACTATGTGATGAGGTAGGACTTCTTAAGGGAAGCTTTATGTGATGGTATGGCACTTTAAAAGGGTTTTCGTTCGCTGTTAGAGACCTAAAAGAAACTTGCACGAGATCTAGAGTTTTGTGAATTATCGCGGTTAAAGGTACTCCCAAGGTCAAGGCAAGGAGAAGAAAGGGCTTCTTATGATTTGTTCCAATGAACACAAAGCTCATACAACCCTCGAAGAAGTCCCCAAGTCAAGGAAATTCTAACTAGGGTTTCCCTTTTAGGGCACACCCGAAGCAAGCGTTTTTATGGATGAAAACACAAGGGATGCTTTTCAAACATTGAGGACTTGCGCTAAGGCCCTAAGCTTAAAGTCTATGATCCCGGAATCCACCCTTCCACTCTATAGAATTTCGCTCGATGCCCTAAGCTAGCCGTCCAAGAAGAGGGGACCAAAACTTCGGGAGAAGAAAATATGGAGAAAGAAGGATTTCATCACGAAATGGTTTAGACTAGTTCCTTCTGCTTTGGGCTTATGGAGTCCTAGATGCTTCATATTTTCCATAATTGTCTTTAAGGATGTAAAGAATTGATGCCCTAGATACCAAACCTCAACAATTACCCACTCCAAATTTATGGAGTTTTATGGAGGAAAAACAAAATTTCATCCACTAGGAACATTCATCACATGCCATGCTATGAGTAACATGTGCAATTGCCAACCAAATGGCTTTCAAAATAAATCTTCAATAATTCGAGCACAATATAACACTAATCTAGTTGCAACAATTCCATACATTAGACATTTTTCAAGATTGAAACTTCAACAAGAGGCACTTACAAGATGACAATATGATATATCCGTCCACAATTCAAGAGATAGCTCCAAAAAAAATCGAATTTCATCTCCAAATATCAAAATGCATCCAATAGCTAATCCAAAGAAAAAGCTCGGATTTGCTAAGAAGGCCGAAGTTCCCAAGTGTGATGATGATCCAAAACAAATGAAGTTGAGTTTTATTTATATGAGACTTAGTAGGTCGAATTATTAGCCCAAGGCCCCTAACATTATAAAAATGTGCAAAATACATGCCTTGGTCACAAGCCGACCAAGTAGCGTTTACAAATTATGAAATAACCATCCAACTGCTAGTCGAATTGATGACATCGTGTTGATGTAGGGTTGTTTGAGGGCCACGTTGAGTCCTCTTGGTGCCAACGTGTGTGAGAGAGCTCCATAAATTATGAACAAGGGATTGTCTCCTTACTCTCCATGCAAGTCATCATGTGGGGCCCCAAAATGAGTTTGGGGCACAAAAGCTGGTCCCATGGGTCTCCTGATGATAAAATAGCCTGTGATGCCCCAATACAGAGGGCTTCGACGATGGTGCTTGCCCTCCCATGTCTCAAGGGATGAGACAAACGTCCTCTGGGCCTTGGATCAACTGCAATATAATGTTAAGTTGGTTAGGGCACATTGGTCCAAGCACATCTTCTTGTGAATAATGTAGGGCAATGAGCAAACTGCTAAAGGTGTTGAGTGTTCCCATGGCATGGAATGGTGCTCTACACATGATGAGAGTCTAATGGCTCTTAATGCTTCACCTAGGGGTGTTAATATGATCCTCTGGTAGACCTGGGCCCCGCTTAAGTTTCCCAACCCATGATGAAACCACCTAACAATCACATATAACACCAATGTGCATCCTCACAATTAGGTACAATAATTCATTAGTACATCTAAGTGAACCAAGATTATTTCTCAAGGGCACATAGAGACTTCATAGTGGGCTTCCTAATTTGTTACCTCCCTAGGTAGGAGTGGGTAATAAACAACCCTATTTGGTGTTCCCAATCCCTAAGGGGAAATACAGGTCCCTGGTACATCATTTAATTGATAGGTGTCATGTGAATGATGATAAATGGATGTGGACACGGGGGTCTCAAGGCAAATGCCATGGGTTCAAGGATGGTAATGATGATTATTTGGGTGTATAGTTGTAGGAGGGAGAAATTGTTGATACATGAGTTAACTCGTACTTTGATTTACAACCCTTCTTTACTATCCTTTTTCCTTTTCTTGAATTTTCTTTGTATTTCTGGTCTGGGCTCCAGGAAATGAGAGCATGTTGTGTATGATATAAGTAGTTATCAACCGCTTAAGGTAGGGCAGTTCATCGCCCACCAGGGGTTGGGACGTGCATGGGTTCCTCAATGATTTGGGGGCACTCATAGGGCCCTAGGAACTAGGGTAATGGCCATAATAAGCGGTAGAGCTCATGCTTGACTTTTTCCCATGTGCTATGTTAAATGTCCCAACCATCTTTTCCATTTTATAATATTATTTTTCTTTTGTTTCTTGCTTGTGGCCAGGACATGCTTTTAACATTCTTTCAGCTGCATCAATCTCCTGGGAAACATTTCCAAGCGCAACTTAGACATGTGGACAAGGGGAGTGGGTGTGTGAGTGCCTTGTGGACCCAAAGAAGGAATATGATGAAATAGGGGTTGTAATCTGCGGAGGGGAGGGAAAAATGTGGATGGGAAAACGCGACTGTGCTACCAAAATCAAGGTTTCCCAAACAGTACCCTTCCTAAAGCCATAGGCCAATAAAGGAGATCCCACAGGACTAGGATTGAGGATTAACCTGCCCCATTTGAGGTGAGGGAACAAAACTATGGTCAAAGCCCTTCCTTTTTTCCAAGTCACTCAATAATCCATTCCCAGGATGCCCAAGGAAAAACAAGCATAAGCACATAATTGCATAATGAAGAACATAACTTTTGGGTTGGATATCCCACCTTCAAACATATGTTCTCTAAATATGGGTGAGGGGACATATGACTGATGCAGGGAGCGAAGATCAAATGGCACAATGTATCAGCTACACTAGTGTTTGTTAGGGGCTATTGGCTATTTTCTCAAGATAGATCTAGGAGAAATTTTTCTCCTATGGGGTCACCCACTTTTGGTGGGTAACATGCATTTTTGGCATTGAGATTACCACACTCGCATATTTTTCGTATCTAAACAAGCTCCTACATCATCAACTACCATCTAGTTCAAGTATGGATTCTAATTCTTCTCGCTTTCTGTTCTATTTTCATTTACATTTTTGATTTTTCACATTTTAGTTATGAATTTGTATGGCAATGCCTTATATATACATGTGAGACCCTAGGGCTAATGGAAGGTACAAGATAGACCTTAGAGATAATGGAAGAGTGTATAATATCTCGTTTCAGAGATATTTCCCCAAACCCTAGTAAACTCCAACCAAATACATACAAACGAGATAATAATTGGGAAGCTGAAAATGATGGAAATAACAATGGTGCCACATCTAATAATATAAACATGAAATATAAGCAGATACTCAGGAAATGCAGAGAGAAATGCTAAGCTATTTTATTATACTGAGTAATAGAATGAGTACATGAGGTGATCAGAAAGGTGGCACCTCGAATTGCACAAGGAAAGTGAAGAAATACACTCAGAATAACAAAGGAATGGCCTCTCTCTGAACTGCGTCCAAGCTGCTGGAAAATTGTCGTGTTGCTACTGCTGTAAATCAAATGAGGATTTGGGGCTGTTACCCTCCTCAGAAAATGCTGAAACTTTGGAATCAGACTCTACTCAAGAAACCCAGAAAAACCCAGAAAGATTTTCTTAAATGGCCGACCCCCGAAAATCGCCCCCTTGAGGACCCACACAGTCCCTCAAGGCTCTGCGCTGCCACTGAAAAAAAACCCCTAGAGAAATCTGCCTGAAACTCAGCCAAAATTCTCCAAAATGCAAGGGCTGTTTGAAAGGGCTTGTTACTGCAAAATTTTGTAGGCCTAGTGCAAATCCTCACTAGGAAGATCCAAACCTCGTGGCAACAGGAGAATGGCCACCACTGTCACCTCAACAACCTTTCCCCAACTATATAGTGGTATATTTCACCACATGAAAGAATTCTCTGTATGTGGATCACCTAGAGTATATTCAACAAGGAAGGTTTAAATGATGTGGCATGTTTTCATAGAAATGAGTCTAGAATCAAAATGTAATCGGTCAAATCTTATATAAACATAAAAGTGAAGAAATTCACTGGTTTACTTTTTATTTTTATGGTTACATTTTTCTATATAATATTTTATGTATGTATTTTTCTATTCTAAGGGCTTTTTGGATAATAAAAATTAAGGACAATTGCAGAATTTTATAAAACGAGATGGTTGTTTGGTGGAATAAGGAGTGTGCCTTATTTCCACGAGCGCTGTGGGGTCAAATCGATGCCCATGTTGAGTTGGTTGATCAATGCTTGTGGATTCTGGCTGGAGGTGGAATCCCAAAAGTTAAATGATCTCATGCTTAATCAAGAACAAGTTTTGAAACCAAGCCCTACTAGAAACGATTATACTTGGGGAAAATCCTTCAACAAATAGCTCTATTATGATGCAAAATAAATTGAAGCCCTTGGTGAGGAGCACTCTAGTGCATGGCCCAACAAGAAGAAATGAACTCTACCTTACACCAATAAGAGAGATGTGCGAGAAAAACACTAGACATCCCTAAGGAAGTGATAAAGATTCCTTTCTAATGGATTGATCTAGTTAGTTTTTATAGTATCCTTTAGTTATCCACAAATCGCCTTAAGAAATATGTGAAATCAACCAAGAAAGATAATTTATGATGAACACCAAAGGTTTCATGAAAATATTTCATATTATGGAAAAACGATCTCAACAATTCACAATGATCAACAAAGGAGGGAGATTTCTCTTTGTTTAGATTAGGATCTCAACATCTTTCCTCCTTTTTCTTGAAAAAAAAGCAACTTTTCATCCACAACATGCTTCACGATTAAGTCAAACTACAAGTTATTTCATTACATTACTTAAATCTTAAAACAGGTGAGACATCCCACCAATTAGAGGTTTGATTTGATAAAAGGAGGTCCTAACTAGTCTAAGGGTACAATGTTCCATCAAGAAATAACATGACATTCCTTGAAAAATGACGCTGAGTGCTTAGGAAGTCAAAAATTCCATTTTGTTTGCACAATGTTGCTTGAATGAAGATGTTGGCCTTTCCAGCAGCTAGTTTAATGTTGAAGACGTCACTTTCCTTGGTGCAAAGATGATTCAAACCATGCTTTTAGGCTCCTTGTTTGTTTTTGACTTGAAATGTACCTTGCATTGCTTGGAGACCTATATGGCCTTATGTTTTTCCTCAACATTCCTCCAAGTGGACCTTTACATGATCCAATGGGTAGAAAGGGTGGACGCCACTCCCTCTCTAGGTCCATTTGCCCTCTTTTTGTGTGGGTTAAGGCTTGAACTTTCTTGAACATGAGTTGTCCTTGGTCCATGATGTGTCCTTGACTTGCTTTGACATATTGTGTCTCAACACATTTTCCATGATACCTCTTTTAACCTCGTGGTTTCACCAAAAGTAGAAGTTGACTCGTTTTGAAGATACCTCATCGATGCAAATGGGACATTAAAGGGGGCGTTAGTAGTGCTTTGACTTGGAGTTGATTACGCTTGACTTGGAGGTCACAAGAGATCTTTTCATTGCCTTGGAGGATGTGGGTCATTGCACTAGGGAGCATTAATGTATCACAAACTGTGAGACTTCAATGAAGAATGATGGTCATGGCCAAATAGGTATGCATACATATGGATATGGTTGATTTGGGGAACAAAGAGTGCATTAAGGTAATGGGAAACTCAGGGGAAAAGTACAATAAGCGATCACCTTTATAGGGCTACTCAAGAAGTACACCAATAAATCATCATTCGTAGTAGATTCACCTCCTGAAGCTCACATATCACCGTAGGAGATAAGAATGTTGCGTGATGCTTTCTTTCCCATAGTATTTTTCTCTTTTCCTTACCCATCGAATGTTGAATGAAATCCTTTCCTTCTAGTACTAACCTTTCTCTAGTGGGTTGTGGATTATGCTAGCCTCATAAGGTGTCGATAATTAATATTCTCTACCAAGTTGAGTGATGCTTTGCTTTTCGGAGGGTCAATTGTGAGAGAAACCTAGGCCTTATATGTTGAGGGTATCTAAAAAAAATAATAGCACCCCCATTCATACTTTTACTAATGAACCCTTTCTCTTATATACTCTCTCTCTCTCTATTTGTTTTGCTTGCCCCTTTCCTAGGATACATCACCACTAACGAGTCTCTCTAGGTCGTCTTCTCAGGTAGGGCCCGATCTGAGATGGCTTTTCCTTAGATGGGACCAATCGCCATTCCTCTCATTTGCCGATTAGGGACTTTGGTCTTGGTTGTCGTATCCTATAGACTGCAGCTATGGGATCACATCTCCAACCATTGCTCCAATGCTTGCTTCCACTCATCTGTTGCATTCCCCAGTTCAAAACTAGGATTGTCAACTTTTTCTTCTTTCCTTCACTATTTGTGCTATAGAGTTGTAATTCTCACCTCTTTCATTTGCTATCTCAACTAGTGTTTCCATCTCTTACTTCTTGGCTTCAGTAGTTCATCTCTGTTTTTGTCCCCTTTTGCTTATTTGGTTTAGTTTTTTGATCTTGGATTTAGTAACTTTGATCTCTCTTTCCTCCACTAGTTCATCCCTATATTTTCCACCTCTCCTTCCTTCTCCTTTTCTCACCTTCACTCGCTTCTCACCCTCATTGAGATTTGCTATTGTTATCGCCTCCTTGTGTGTGGAAAGACATTTACTTTTATGTTATAGGGTGTGTTACGACAATCTAGCAGGCCTTAAGGAGGGAAAGCGTACGGTCCAAAGAGCTAAACTAAGTGATAACAATGTGATAATGTCCCATTGTCAACACAACCAGTGTCCTGTGCTCTTTGTGGAATTTCGCCAATGGGAAGAGTCCTGGTAGATAAGTAATAATATTTTATTGATGATCTAGAGTTTTAGGTACTAGGTGATGAGGTAGGACTTCTTAAGGGAAGCTCTATGTGATAATATGGAACGTCAAAAGTGTTTTCGCTCCCTATTAGAGACTTAGAAGAAAGTTGTACGCGATCTATGGTTTTGTGAATTATTGTGGTAAAAGGTATTCCTGAGATCAAGGCAAGGAGAAGAAAGGGCTCCTTATGATTTATTCTAATTAATACTAAGCTCATACAACCCTCGAAGAAGTCCCCGAGTCAGGGAAATTCAAACTAGGGTTTCCATTCTAGGGCACACCTTTAGTGTGCTTTTTACTTTTTCATCATAATGATTTTTATTTTGTGTGCATAACTTAAGGGTTAGAGCTTGCTCTTATGATTTAGTATTTGAGATAATTTATTTCTCATTAGGGTTGGGACATAAAAGGTTTCCTTGTAATGAAATGGAGAATCAAGTGCTTAGGAACCGGGTGATGACCAATGAGGAGGGTAGAGCTCATGTTAAGATTTTTCCCATGCGCTGACTTCTATCCTAACCTTCTTTTACATTTTGATGTTCTTCTTTTTCTTTCATTGTGACCATAATATGCTTTCCATTTTTTTAGTTGCATTAACCTCGAGGACAACGTTTCTCCTACTCAAGGAGTGTGGACAAAAAAGTGCCAAAACCCAATGAACCAATGACAAGTTAGACCCGAAGAATGGCGGTGGTATAAGGGGCTTGTAATGTGGTATGGAAAGTGGGAAGTATGATGTAGGGAAAGATGAACATGCTATTTCAATCCGTATTTCCCAAGTGCCCCTCCTACAACCCTAAGGCCTTAAGGGAGGTCCCACTAGATTAGGGCTAAAGATTAACTCCCCTAGTAAGGTGAGAGAAAAAATTTACAGTCAAGATCAATAAATCTTCTAAATCACCCCTTTATCGATACTAAATGCGCAAAATATACAAGTATAAGCACTCGATTGCAAAATGATCAAAGTACATTTTGAATAGAAGCTCACTTTCATCCAAGAGGAAATGTTGGATGGGGAGAGGTATGTGGTTGATGCAGATGGCGAAGGCATATAATCATCAAGAAATGGATATAAAAGGTTGATGGCTAGCTGGTTGTCCGAGTGGCTATCAAATGCAGGAGAAAAGGTTTCGCCTATGGGGTTACGCATTTTGGTGGGTAACAGGCACATCATAAAAAATTTAAACACCCAACATTTCAAGCTCAACATTTCAGCATATGGAGGATCATCAATAGGCACAATATCACGTGGAAGTTGCTCAAGGCCCAACGATCAACTCTTTTGGGGCAACAAGGTTAGATTGTTTTGGTT
>APFE030286847.1:0-10568 GCA_000404065.3 Pinus taeda | reverse complement strand
CTGCGGCGTCTCCTGTGGCGTCTTCTGCGGCGTCTCCTGTGGCGCCTTCTGCGGTGTCTCCTGTGGTGCCTCCTGTGGCATCTCCTGCAGCGCCTCCTGCGGCGCCTCCTGCAGCGCCTCCTGCGGCGCCTCCTGCGGCGTCTCCTGCGGCGCCTCCTGTGGCGCCTCCTGCGGCGTCTCCTGCGGCACCTCCTACGGTGTCTCCTGCGGCGCCTCTGCACTTCTGTAGCTGCAGCGCTCGAGAGATCACCCTTCACAGATTCGCTTTCCACTTCACTTTCATATAGATCGAGCTTTTGAAACAATAACCCAATATTTCAGATCTTAAGATATTCAACCCAAAAGCATACTCAAGCCAAATGATCTCCTTTGCTTTATATAGGCAAGCTCTTCCTCAAATCATGGCCAATACCACGGGCCAAAACCATCAAACCAATACCATCAACTCAATACTAGGGATCAACACGTCTGTCGAGATGCCATGGTCCAAAAACCATAGGTTCAAATTCCAAGGACTAACTACCATGGACCAAAGGTAAGTTTCCCACATGAAATAAAATTTTCTCTGCATAAAATTCCATGAACTTTTCTCCTGCGTACTTCTTAATTCTCATCATATTGAGAGCCATGCCATGGGTGTTACCATCAAGTACAACATCTGTAACATATAACCATACCAGAAACATAATGCCAACAAGTTTGAGCCAAATGGGCATATGGATCACTTGCATTCATACCTCCAGGTGTGAGGTGGGGAGATATGAAGAGCTAGTCCCAAGAGGGCTGAAATTGGGCAGGGTCCATTGAGTGATTTTATCTCATGGATCGTACCTTCCTACAGGAGCCCAAAGTACATAGAAGCAGGAGGGATCAATGGGATTGATGCAATCAGAGATCAAAGTGACAGAGGCTAGAGTAGTTAGTTACTAAAGAGCGTAGAGAGGGTTGAAAACAAGTGTAGAAAGGTAGAGTCAACAGAAGTGCATAGTTTTCAATCGACAAAGGCAATATTAGTTAGAGACTTTGATGACAGAGGCATCATTCTAATTCAGGTTGGATGTTTTTTGTTTCTGAAGTTGTTGGAGCTACAAAACTCGAGAGAAGTGTTGCATGCAGAACATTCCAAAGGTTTAGGTTCAGGATTGGGATCGAATTAAATTCATTTCTTGTTGAGAGGGAGTGTTGAGAATAACAACATGAAATGTTAAAATTAGAATCCAGAAATTCCAATTTAATTTGTCCTTGAATTAAATTGTACTTATTTTCTCATAGCAGCTTATAAATAGTTAATTAAGTTTAATTAACTTAATTGACTTAGGAATTTCAAGTTGGAAGATTTTCTGAAGTCATGTATATCTTCTCCCTATATTATAGGGATCCATGATGAGTTAAGTATGAGTTGTAATTAGTTCCAAATTGTTTGAGGAACTAATAGTGAGTCAAAAATTAGTTGATGCATTAGTGCACTCAACTAGTGCTACTCAGAAACTCATGCATGTCGATTCTGAGAAAGATCCAATTGAGACTAGAGTGCAGGGACAATG
The DNA here is from genome assembly GCA_000404065.3 of Pinus taeda. NCBI lineage: Eukaryota > Viridiplantae > Streptophyta > Pinopsida > Pinales > Pinaceae > Pinus > Pinus taeda. The sequence continues at coordinate 9,024 of APFE030286847.1, read as the reverse complement.
TACTATTTGTTTTAGATTTTTTTGAGTTGCAATGATAGTGCATCCATTCAGGAATTGATCCTTAAAGGATTACACAATTTTTAAAGGCTTTATTTCTCTTTAAATACAAGCTATCCTCCATAGGAATTGTGCATTGGAATAGAGACTTGGAGGGCTTGTGAAGAGGCTAATATTTGTCCTTGAGCTTGCTTATAAGTTGGAATTTGAATTTGTTGAGTGCTAGGATTGTTCTAGAGAGGACAAGCATTGTAATTTCATCTTGATTTTCCGGATTAATACAAAATAGATAATGGATTTTTGAGTTGTGGCTTTCCGCTGATATTTATTGTGTTATGTGCCTTTGATGTTCTTCCTCTTGTTGATTATTGTTTGCTCGATCTTTATGTGCTTCCTCTATAAAGAGTAGAAGTATATTCTTGTTTCTTGCTTTAGCAAATTGCATTAGCTTTTGAATCTACAGGATTTTCTATAGATTTAGTGCATGCATGGAAATGATGAAGAACAAAGGCAAAAGAAAAGAACCATTTGAAAGGTAAGTATGAATATTTCATTTCAGTTTTTTATTATGTATGTGATCTATAATTTTACTTTATGATGGTTACATGGGATCTATTATTTTGGTTTATGATGATTGCATTTCGAGCAAACCAGATGTGATATGTTTATACATGATGATTTGATCAAAGAGCTAGTTTGACTTGTTGTGACAAGAAGTGAACAAAATTGCAAGTGTACCTTATTGACGAGCCACTAATGAGGAAAGCATGGGAAATGCTCGATTTGGGGTGGTTGAAATTGGTTGCAATAATTAACAGTGGAAAAAGGAATTGGAACAGGAAGAAGTATGTTGGTAAAGCACTTGAGGAGCAGGGCCATTTTGGGACAGTGTTACCCAGTAGTGTCTGTTGATTACCATGATCATGCTATGACTGGTATGATGGTTTTGAGGCAGGGATATGCCTTGTTTTTTGGACCTTTCGATGCGAGGAAATATTGCCAAGGGATGGATCACTTGAGAAAGGGGATGTTGGGAAACTTTGAAGGTGAGTGACTACACGAAAGGGGGTTACGCGATTGCCAGAGCGATTGTGTAGAAGAGAACAGAAGGCCCGGGGATGGATTTTTGTCGGTCATTAGCATTAGCATATAGAATCATATGCACATTGGGATTGTGCCCTGGAACAATGATTCAGTATCTATTCATTGAGGGAACCTGTAGTGCAATGATTGTAGTGTTGGACATTGGATGCAGGTTTGGCTTCAACTATGGATTCTAGACTTCTTGGGAAGGAGGTGAATCATGGTATTACTTTGAGGGTGGAGGTGTGAGCCTATGGATTCCCTTGTTTCGGATGCAGGCATCATATCCTTTTATTTTCTAGTTGAGAAAATGTGCATATGTATATATGTGTATGTTATTGTAAATATCATATCAATATGGATTTATAAAGCTCCATGAAAAATATGGTTATTTGTTGGTCGAAGCAAATGTGTATGAGTATATGTGATTATTATTGTAAATACTGTAACGAGATGGGTTATAAAACTCAAGTAAGCAGTACGTTATCATGTTTTCAACAGTTGGTATGATGTAAATACTACAACGAATTGTTTTATAAATCTCCATGCACAATATATTTTGTTTTCATCGGTCTGTTAGTCATAGGTGTCATAGAACACTGAAGATGGTGTTCCCCTAATAGGGATGGTTCTGTAACAACCCCGGGTTAAAATTTCATCTAATAAAGTTAATAAAGGAAAAATAAGACCAAGGTCATCAGACACGTATTCCAAGCTGAATGTTGGGAAAGGCATCCTAGTGGGCATCACTTGTTGTTTATTATGGCTAAGGGGAAATTGATAAAGGCAATGGAAAAGGCTTTAAAAAGGAAAAAAGGCACTTTTGGGATTTTGTTGATGGAAATAAAGAAAATCAGGAGAAAAGGAAGGTGGAAGGTCATAGGTTTGCATGTGAGGAGGAAAATGAAGGGAAAATAGAGGAAAATGAAGAAATTAGAGACATCAATGATAAAAATGATTTTGAGGATCATTGCACAACCTTTCTTCAATTTAGTTTTGAATTTTTTTTAGAGAGGAGAAGAGCACCAAGAGGAGAAAGAAATAAAGCAGCCAAGCAAGCAAAGGAAGGACAAGGAAAGAAAAGGGAAGCAAGGGTCAAGTAAAGAAAGTTTGGATCAATTCGTTTCAATGGGAATACTTGCAGATAAAATGTTACGTGTATGATTTCATAGTTGGTTTTGGCACGCATGGTAAATGGATGTGTGTATTTGGTTCATTTGTTGTCATTTGCATGCGTTTTGCTGGGTTTGACAGTGGTTCCAACCCTGCCTTGCCATTTCTATATAGCCAGAAGGTTTTGGATTCAGGTGAGGGGGTCTTAGGAAAATAACAAGGCTTGGGGATGGAGATGGTTTTCTCCTGGAAGCCCTCAACAAGTGGGTGGAGATATGAAAATTCCTTAAGGGATCGTGAAGGAATTCTGAGGCATCTAGGCTTGGTTTGGTTTTGTGATCTCGGGATCGATTTAGGTGAGATCACGGTAATGTGAGGGTAGAGGTGGTTTAACCTTTGGATTCCCTTGGTTGTTTATGTATTAGTTTGTCCAATGAGATCCCACATTCATGATTGGAATATGGAATAGGGGTGATTGGATGAGAGAGAGATTTGGTTTAGCCAAAATTATGGTCGGGTGGTACATGGAAGTCCCTGAATTGGTTAACTTTTGAATATGATTGATTATATATCTTTCCCTTTGTAATTCATTAGTAACTATAATTTTTATTATATGTCTTTAATCGTTGTTCTATAATTGTTATTTATCTGGTTATATGGTGGTTATAAACATGGTTTATGACAGACTCAAGTTATGGCTCTTATCATGTGTTGATTGATAAATGAATGGTTATTGAATGCATGACCTAAAAAATGTTATTGTAGCTATTGTGAGAGGGAACTAGTCCTTCTTGGTAAACCTCATATAAGTTTAAGATATCTATGTTTAGATACACATTCATGACCTATAGATTTCATGTTCACTGTGTTTAACAGAATGTCTTTCATGGATAGACCTGGTTAGGTCATTTCCTTGAACAAGTTTTGTGTTAGAGGCTTTGTCCTAGTGTTATTTATTGTCTTGGAAGGTTTCATCAAGTTCTGGGAAATGGTTTGGAGACTAGCCCTAAAACAATGGCTTAGATCTCGTGGTCGTTGGCACAAAACTGGGTAAAAAAGATTGCGGTTCCTTGTAGGCTTATGCATGCGACTGGAGGGTTATAGTAAAATTTAGGTAGTGTTATGCCAATGTCTTGGAATCCAGATCAGTGAAAAAGAAAGTTAACTCAAGGTTTTGGAACCTGGAAGGATGGTTTATCTCTTAGGGGTCTTGCAGCATCAAAGGTAAATCAATAAGGTCTTTTTTTTTTATTCCATTTCCTTAAGGTAATCTAGGAGGTTGAGTCATGTCACATCCCTTCGCTCATGTTTACCCTAGCAGGCCAGAGAAAGTGGGTAAATGTGGGAGGCGACGTTACATAATTGTTACATGATTGCATGGCTTGTTGGGTTCACACTTAATAAGAATATTGACATTTGAATTGAATCATTAACTACTAAGAAAGGCCATTTCCAAGTATAAGGTAGATGGGAATGAATGTTTATTGCAATGTTTGGATCTAGAGATTGCCCAAAGCTAAGAATAAGTGAATAAACTTCTAAATTATGAAGAAAGTGAGTTAGGAATCGAAGATGGAGCCATAGCTAGGAATGGAGCCAATAGAAATAGCCACAAGCTAAAACCAAAGCTAGATTCATAGCTATATTAAGGAGTTAGAGTCAAGTGATGCTTCATACAAGTAGACAAAAGACACATTAATTCATTTTGGTTTCCTCTACAATTTGGGAGACCAAAAAACCTCTCAATGGAGAGGTGTGACCCATAATGGATCAAAACATGTGAATGGTTGTAAGACATAGTATTTCCAATTTAATTTGATGATTAGGGTAGTTCGGATAAACAAAGAAACACAATGTAAAATTAAAAGTAAATAAGTGAAAAGAGAGAAAAAATATAAATAAATGAAAAGGAAAAATATTAAATCAAAGGTTATTCCCTTTAACCTTCCCATTACACCATATATCCTTATTTGTTCCTACACTTTCACTCTCAAAGAGATTTGGCCAAGAGAGGAGAATGCATATAGGGATCCATGGGATGCATTGTACTAGATATTTATAGAATAAAAGTGAGAATCCATTGAATTTTGGTTTTCCCTTTTGGGTTTATAGGGTAAAATATTGTCTATTACAATGTGTTATCACCCAAAAATTCTCTAAACTTGGACAGTTTACATTTGTTCCTAAGTCATAGTTTTAGATAGCGGTTAAGTCATTTTTATGTTTTTAGAGTCTAAGTCATAGGGTTAAAGTCTCATTTCCATCATCAAATAAAGTTCAACAACCTTGTTTTACACTTTATGGGTCCCATATCATGTTTTGAATGTCATCTGTTTAGCCATTTAAAAAAAAAAAAATTAAATGCGCTACGAAATTGTCTAGTCGTTTTCATAGCGCAAAACCCTGAATTTACATTAGATGCGCTACGAAACTGTTGTAGGTGCAGTTTTGGTATTTTGCTAAAATTTCAAAGGGAAGAAATAGTTGGTTTTTTGGAGAATGATGCTGCTAGAGGATGTGAAATATCACCAATGAAAATTGAAGACTCAATGCAGGAAAAACTAAAGGATTAAAAGATATGTACAAAGACAAAATTATGCGCTACGAAAACAACAGACAGTTTCATAGCGCAGCCAAATCAACCTTCTTTATGCTCCTTCAGGGGCTTGTTTTTTTTGTACATGTGGAGAATCAAGGTTCTAGGGATGATAGAACACATGTCACATGTCTCAAAGGGTCAATTTTGTCAACAGAAGTATTCAAAGACAAGCATAAGGATGAAACCCCAAAAAGGAGGAACTATGTCTCCTTGTTTTTAGCAGTCAACTTGTAAGGGGATTCCTGAGCAATTGAAAACTCATTTCTGAAAAGTGAAAAAGGTTTTTATTCCTAACATACTGAAATATAGAAACCTCTTTCAGTTTCTTCAATTCAATATGAGGTGGGAGAAATTGATGGTTTAACTTGCGCTATGAAACTGCTGAGAGGAACTTCGTTTTCTAGTTTTAGCAATCTTCTTCAAGATCCGTTTCTGGTCACATGAAAAAGTATCGTTGAATTATGAATGAGGTTTCTATTCATAAAATCTCCAGATACAATAACCTATCTCACTTTTTTCATAAGTATTACCAGTTGGGCGATACAAGGCTTTCTTTGAAGCCATATTTTCATAAATCAGAATTTTCCAGTTTTATACATGATGTTCAAAGACAGTTTCTGGGTAGTAGGAGAGGTATTACAAAACACCAAGAGACGTTTTTGTTCAAGATAGCATGGTTTCTAAAAGCCTCCTTCATTTTCTCTAAAATAATTTTGGATAAGGAGATAAAAGCTCTGTCTCAACACCTAATTTTCAGGGTTGAAGAGGCAAATTAAAGATTTTAAAATTCAACTAACAAAGTCTGAAGGTCAACTACAACAAAGATGAACAAAGCAGTGGAAAGGCACGGTTTTATGGAAGTGATAACACATTTCACTTGTCTCAAAAAGTTGAAATTGCCAGCAAAATGATTTGAATATCATTAATAAAGGTAAAGTCATAATTGTAGAAAACAGATTTCCAGGTTTTCAGGGCAATTAGGTCATGGAACAACAGGGTTCATAACAAGGTTGGAGACATCACCAAATTCGACCTCATGAGGTTGCAGGTGGCAAAGGATTAATTGAAGACTAGATAAGGTTGTTAAAAGTATATTTAGGAGTTTTAGTCCTACTTGAATTAGGACTCTTCAAAGACAGTCAAGCTGTCATTTTGTAATTAATAAGCTTGTTTTATGGTTAGAATAGGTGTCTAGGATAGGAATTCAAATTCCTATGATGGTGGATCACAAAATCCAAGGTTGTAAAGCTATATATGAAGCAAGAGGTCGAATTAGCAAAGAGTTGGAGACTTTTTGGCCCAACTGTTGTTTTATGTGAAGGAATACAATCAGTAATACAGAGAGGTTTTCTTGAACAAAACTGAGTTTAGATAGGGTTTAATCCTTTCTTGATCTATATGTTATTTTAATTACTTGCAGTAGATCTTATTGTTAAAACTCAAAATTCATAATCTAATGCTCTGACTTCCTTTAACAATAAGATGACTATGTTTTATCTTTGAACCACCAGCCCTAGATTACATTGCTATTATTCAGAATTCACAACCATGTGCTCTAATTTCTTTTAGTAATGGAATGATTGTGTTGAGCAGTAGATCTCATTTCTATTACTCAGAATTCATAATCTTATGCTCTGACTTCCTTTACTAATGAGATGACTGTGTTTTTTCTGAATCTTGTGAGTAAACCACCTTTGAACCATCAGCAGTAGATTTCATTACTATTACTCAGAATTCATAACCCTATGCTCTGACTCCCTTTAGTAATGGAATGACTATTTTGACCTATGTTATTGAGTGAATTTTCTTTGTTTAAGAACCTTATTTGTCTAAGCTTTCATGTCAAGAAACCTTGCCACTGAATATATTGACTTGTTGACTCCATGGCCCAATGGTAGCAAGCCTTCATCTTTTCAACCTACAAACACACAAAACCAAGAAAGAGTTAGTCATCTATATTTTCATTAATCAATATCATTAACTCTTGAGAGAGCTCTCTCAGGCTAAGGAGGCTAAGCCTTAGCTAAAAAATTGCTTTGAAATAGCTACACTGAGATAGTCTGATCAGTAGCCTATTAGGGTCATATTTTGGTGATAACACGATGTGGTTCAATTGGTTTTTTTTTTCAACTATGGTTCATGGTCATTGAGTGGCCACTACATCCACGAGTAATAATCTGGGCAGATACACCCAAAGGGATCTACCCACTGACTTATCTGGTTAGGGATAACCCCAAGGGAATTGAGGAGATTTGACCCCGTGACCTCCCAATTGGCGAGGTACTTAGCAACGGGAACTTGACCAATTGAGCTATCCCTTGGGGTTGACGTGGTTCAATTGTTGTTTCTACTATTTTGTTAATTAATTATTGGGTCTAGTGTGCATATTAGTGCTTTTACACCTTCGCAATTCTCTCTAGTGTAATCCTTTCACTATCATGTTGAATTAATTTTAACTACCATGACCATATAAATTAAATGGTCGGTAAATACCAATAGGTATCAATCCTTAATCAACATCAAAACACTTCATCATACATCTCACATTGCTAAAATTAAAAAAATCGTAAAAATTAATTAAATTATAACTCTATTTAAAATTGTTATTATTATTATACAATGATCAATTATTAAATTAAATATATATACATTTTACAAAAACATGTAACAATATTCTTAACCAAACATTGCTACAATTAAAAAAAAATCATAAAAATAAACTAAATTATAACTTTATTTAAAATTTTCATTTAACTAATATTTTGTATCAATAATAAATTGTAAATCTATAGCAGCAATTGAACAATAGTAGCAACAAACAATTAGTAAGGATTGATCTGGAAACAACTATGATGACACACGAGCAACTTGTATTCAAGTATCTACAAGCCAACTTAACCAAATAGTAACAACAATATATCAAGAAAGAAATATGTAACAATGGTAAATTTAAATAACATGAATTAAAATAACACAACCTACAAGCAAATTAATTAAAATAACTATGCTACCCCTATATACACAATGATCCATGCTAAAGAGGAGGGCCCTTCCTCCTTAGTAGGGAGATGGTAAATTCACAACTCACGGACTAGCACAACAAATCATAAATGAACCACAAAACTCAAAGAAGACTGCATTAGCTTGGAAAATGAAATAAAAATGCACATTTTAAACAATTATGATGCTCCCCTTGACATGGAGCAAAGGGATCTTGTCTTATAGGTTTATCTTTTATCTAATCTTGGTAACAAAATCGTGAACAATGAGAATATTTTGATTCTCGGTTGTTCAAACTAAAAGTTTTTTCTTAAAACAAGTTACAGAAAATTATTGTAAATAAATGTGTTGCCATAACAATGTCTTGTTTTAACAAGTAGCTAAAATATTGGGGATCATAATTGCTACACTTGAGTTGGTTAATTTGTCAAGAAAGGTCAAATCCTTGTTGGGACATCAACCTTAGTTGAACCCGTTGAGTGAAAGTGTACACATTAGCTCTCGAAGATAGCATTGAAAATTGTGTAAACACAAAATATAGTGTCAACATAAGAATAACAACAAAGCTATTGGCTTGGTGTGACAACACCACAAAATTTTGGAAAAACAACATCTTTTCTTCTAGAGAAGAGAAGTAACAACATCCTAACCAACTAGGTAATCTTGTAAACATTCTTCTTATCATTTTGTTAGTAAAGATGCCCTAAAACAATCATCCTCTCATCAAATGCAAGAAAAATTGCGTAAGTTAGAGTGACATTAAAGAGTGGCATATTTTAGTCAAAAGTATAATCAATTGAATAGAAGTACGTGATTATGAAAGCAAAAGTGGTTAAAAAGGTAAGAAAATAGTGGTGAAAATGATACCAATTCTTAGACCCAACAATAATTTTTAGGGAACAACCTAACTTCCACATTAATTTTATTTTCACCTTCCTCACTCTCAGCTAGTTGTGTTGCATAATCCAATTTAGTTGTGTACATTCGTGAAGATTTATTATTTAACCATATTATTTCATTCTTTGCACCCTTTAGTTTTATAGAAGCATGTTTCAAACTGATAATAAATTGTTTATAGTCTTCTACTAAATTGACTTGAAGGCCTAGATTGATAAAACTTGATAGTGCAAACTATCTTCCCATTCATTAATCAAATATCATATTACATATATACAGGAGTATTGTCTCAAGATAGGAAAACTGTCTTGGACATACAATCTGTTGGTTGAGAG
>APFE030286841.1:0-72996 GCA_000404065.3 Pinus taeda | reverse complement strand
ATCCAGAACTACTCAAGCGTTGAGGACAACACTTTTTTGAAGGAGAGGGGCATGTTGGGTCCCTATAATACTAGTGATACCCCATTACTATTGTAGTTATACCCCTTATTAATATTGTTGTGCCCCTATTGCCCCCATATTGTTATTACTGTGCCCCATAGAATCCCTCTATTGTTATTTTTGTGGCTTTCTATTATTATTGTTAGGTCGGCTGGTTTATATTGTGACTCCTTACTCCTATATATAGAAAGGAGGTTTTCTCATTTGGATCATCCAAGAATTGTTCATTTATGTAATGTAAAGGAGGTTGCCCCCTCAAAGAGGCTGAATTCTAAGGCGTTGATCTATCTTTTCTATATTTTCTTGAGCTGGTTTCATAACATGGCATGTGGCAATCATGAATCCTTCTCAAACGATAGAAAACATAGAATACTGAATGATTTCCCAAGGTAGAGCACTGCAAACAATGGATTCTACCTATATATCTTGATATCATTCAATTATAAGAAATGAAATAGATGATGGCATACATAAAATATGTAAAAAAACTAATAACAAAAGAGGAAACTATGCGAAAATAGCATACCATGGGGATCCCACAAAAATAGCAACAATTCCTATAAATTTCCTTGCCAAACTACTTACACTGGTGTACAATCAAGCTCAAAGCATCCAAGTGAGTCCAACCCATACTAATGACAAACAAAAAACATGATATAGACATCAAAACCACTTATCCTGACCATCAGGGGTCGAATCCATGAGAAGAGGGGTTGTTTCAACCATTTCCAACTAAGAACTGGAATATAGGCCATCGAACAACCAGCCTCTAAAAAGGTGGAAACATATTCATTTGCCTCAAAACCACCTTTAACTAAGTAATCTATCCTCTAACATTATTTTACTATTACATTTACATGCAATGTCATCAATTAAATGAGTGAAATAATCCATGAGGAGAAAGAAATCAAATTTACAGTCAAAACAGGTAAATTTTGGTTTTCTGAGCAAAAAATCCATAAGTGCAGTACCACTGGTCCTAAGCGTAGCACCACTTTCCACCTACTTTTGGAGGCCTTCACCTTATCCAAATTGAACCCATGATAGCTCATTGCAAAGGTATTCAAGTGTAGTTTCTGGAACACCTAGAATTTGTAAGTGTGGAGGTCATTTCCCCCCTCGAAACCTGAATCTCCCAAGACTACTTCTGTGTGTCTAGAAAGAGGCAGAAAGGTCAGTTTTTGGTAGTTTTTGGACCTTTTCGTGAACCAGATCTCCTCCAAAACTTCTGAAAATTTGCAGGGTGCATGTCCTCATCATTCTAAATCCAAAAATTTCAAACTTTCCTCCAATGGATGCCACAGGGAAAAGTGCAACGTCGGTGGCGCTGCACTTCTGGGCAAATTTTCTGTGTTAAAATTTCAAAATTTCAAAAAATGCAAAAAATCCTCAAAAATTGCCCAAATTTGAGATGGAGCACCATCATTAAGTACTTTGGTTGGCCAAGGAGGCTTCAGCCAATATCTTCAACCTATCTTGCTCTTTATTACCCTCTAAAGCTCTCCTTAACCTAGCTTTTAGCTTCTTGATCGTTTCGTGAGGACCTGTTTATGACTTAGTTGTTTGTTTTCTTGCTCTAAGGTAAGTGATGACAAATTTATCTCTCTCTAAGTTATCCATCAAACACTGTATTTGGGCTTCTTTCTCCTGAATAATGACATATTTGACATTTTCCCTCTCTTGAGCCTCTAGATCAATGATCTCAGTGTCATGCTGCTCGAGCTCATCATCATGCTCAAAATCACTTCCTCTATCCATTATTTAGCTGACTCTCCTAGCTTTTAGTTTTGACAATGTATGGGATGGGTGTTATGTGCAATGGATATGGAGGAATGGATGTGAATGAAGCTATTGGTAAAACATGGGAGGGAGAGGGTTTAGGGAGTAATGAATGGATGGTAGAAGGTGATAATAGTGATGAGGATTAAGGATTTAGTTTATAATATGAGTGATATGGAGAATCAAAGAACTAGGGTTTTATAGTGGGAACTAGGGCTTTGTAATGGAGATTAGGGTTTCATATTTGAGAGTGAAAACCTCGAAATGTTTCACAAATGCAAACTAAAAAATGAGGGAGGCAATGATACTTACTTGCCAAGCAGTGAAGAGGAAGAAATTTGGCACAAATCGGAAGCTAGGAGCATTTTTTGGCTTAGCTGGCCTAAGCACAGTGCCACCACCTAGGAGCATAGCGTTATTCTGTAAGCACAGCGCCAATGATAATTTACATTGTATAATTTTTCCAGGAGCACAGTGCCACTTCCTAGGAGAGCAGTGCCACTTTAGGATGACTTTTGACTACCTTCACCATGTCCAAATTGGGCATGTGATAGCTTGTTGGAAATCATGTCGAGTTTGTTTTCCATAACATCTTGAATTTTCCAATTTGGAGTTCATTTTCTTTGTCAAGTGCTCAATCTCCGAAGACTGGTCAAAATGTGTAGAATGAGGCTGCCAAAATGCATAGTGTTGTTGCAGTCAACGTTTGAAGGTCTTCATCAACTCCAAATTAAGATCATGATAGCTCATTGGAAAGATATTTGTGTCTAATTATCAATTGATGCATCAAGAAATTCATTTGGTCATTCCATAAAAAATTGATTTTACCAAGGTCACTCCAGAGGTGCATTAACTCTCCTGAGGTAAATGATGTTTTTTATATTTCTACCAAACCATGAAACTTGTGTAAAAATTGAAAGAGGTTTTTCTTCTTGGGTAAATTACGGAGAAAAACCTCTCTCATGTTTGTCAAAATCATCTTTACTTACTCAAAAATATAGTTTGAAGAAAAATCGTCCCTTATGTGTGGTGAATGGCTTGTTCCTTTGAATGACTTCTCGGCAAATGATGGAGACCTGATGTTTGATGATATGAAATGACCTCATATCTTCTGATATCCCTTATGCCCCCTCTATTCATATATCTCTATTCTCATAGCCAACCCTATCTCAGTGGGAGAGAAATTTAAAGTTTTAGTGCTTGTTTCTCTTTTGCTTTTGCAGGTGAATTGGTGCTCATGATGACTTTAGTTTTGCAGTGGCATGTGCTTGGAAACATAATTAGATGCTCAAGAGCAGCTAGGAACCAATATTACATATGGAAACATAAAATGACATAAGAAATTAAGATAAAAACAAAATACTCTGTTTTCACCTCAAAACAAGTTTTGAAGTGAGAACTACCTTCGGCTTTCAAAATGATAAATTATGACTTTGCCAATCATTATTGGCTTTGTCATGTCCTTGATAATCATTATTTGCATGCAATAACTAGATTTGACCATGGTGGGAATCTAAATCCTAATGGGACCAAACCCTGAGATCTAATGAAATGAATTGCAAAGGGAACATGAACCATGACTAAAATATATGGAAGAGGATGAGAAAGTACAGATAATGAGGGATAATTGAAGTAAACCCTACCATCAGTGAATCCATGACCTAATGGAATGCAAAATCATCAATATGGGGTTCCTACTATGAAATGCAAAAGAGCAGATTTTGATCACTGATGGTAGTGTGGAACACTGACACTAACATTGGCTCCAATGGGGATGGTAGCTCCTTGGAGGTGCCAAGAACACTGTAGACCAAGTAGCCTTATCCATTGGGCATGGAGTCAAAAACTCAAACTAAAATGCAAGACTAAAAACTGACGACTTGGTGACATAGACTGACTTTTACTCAACTAAAACTGACTCGATACTAAAACGCAACTGATAAACTGGAAAACATGCTCAAAGTGGAGCTTATTCAATAAAACCTACTCTAATTGTTCCATTCATCACCTAATAAGGTGAAATGAAACAACCAATGCAACCAAGTAAGCATTCTAGCTGCTATTTGAATTCTCTGCAAGTGCTTGCTTATGAACACCATGAGAGAACTAGTGAAAGGCAACTTCCATGAAAACTTGTAAACAGATCCAAATTTTCCCAGATTCAATAATATGGATGCTCTATCTGACTCCAAAAATACTGCATAAGGATCTTGAAATTCATGTGCACTCGGACTTAGCTCATCCAACGGATTACTTTGCTTCTTCTCATATCTTGAATGCAAACATTCATCTAAGATTTCTGACGAGACTCTTGCTGAAAATGACAAAGAAACTAGTTGTCGGATCAAGTTTGTATCAATACTTTCTCCAAGCTCATAGTTAGCTAATGGAGAAGGACTTTGACTGTAGACATCATCCAACACATCAGCTATTGGATCATGAAAAACTTGAGAAGACTGATGTAACCCATTTTTTATTGGTTCTAATCAGATTGCATGATTTTCTATAGGCTGCTCATTTGATGATGTACTATGCGAAATTCCCTTCAAAACAGAAATGATTCAAAACATAATGGTATGAATCATCTTGCATCATTTGATCATATGTTCCAGCTTCCAAGTCTTCATCTACAACCTAACTTCCAATTCCATTCAGGGGCTACAAATATAGATATGAGAAGTCTTGAACAAAGATTTCATTACCCTCAAGATGGTCCAGATCAAAACTTATCGATGGTTGATTTCTAATTGCATGAAAGTTGTCTCTGACGAACTGAAACAAAGAAAAAAAAAGGCAAAGATCCTTCACTTACTTCAAAAAACAATTCTCTTTCCTCCTCACTTCCATAGCTGATATGTAACAGTTGATCAATGTATACGAGCTGAAAGTGAACTTCCTCCTTCCACAAACCAGCTACTGATTTATCAGCAAGACTAGATTCTGTTTGGATAACATAATCATCATCATACTGATGAAACTGAGGCAAATCATCAGTATAAAACACATCATCAAGCATACATGTCATATCAATAGATCTCTCTTCTCCAAGATGATCTATAAAACAATCATTATCATATCTAGGACAACTGGAATAAGAAAGGAAATGTTTTGGATCAGCCACTTGTTTTTCTTCAATCAGCGAGCCATGGTCTTGAACATCATACTCATTCCTTATGGTGATATTTTGCATCGTCTCTTCCACTGCACTTACCAAAATGTCGAGCTTCACCTCTAAATATGTCGATTCCTCTTGATCTATGCTCTTCACCTCTTCTTCCTTCAACTTTTCCCTTCTGATCAGCAGATTAGCCTCTACATCTACTGCACTGTTTTGCATCACTTCAAGTGTTGCAAGGTTCCTTTCTCTCAGTTGAACCTCCATTTCTGGATCAAAGGCATCCAGGTAGTGTGAGAGAGCGGATCCAGGGGGAGGTCTTATAGTAATAGGCATCTAATAATAAACTTGGTTAAATTTGGTAGAAAACTGTTGTACTAACTCTCCCGGTGTTATTGGGAAAACTAGTGTCCATTCATAGCTGCTAGTCCCACTAAGATGGGTAGCTATCTTAGAAACAAAAAAACTATAGTTACTTGTGTTTTCCTTTATGATAAATAGATGAGATAGAAGCAAAGAGTACCAACCTCAGTGTTTCACTTGGCTCCTTGCTTGTTTCCTCCCTCCTTTGACACAGCTTTGCCACTTCTTCCTTACTTGTCCTGCTTCAAAGAACACTTGTAGAGTTAGAGCAGCATAATACCATCAAAGCATAGAGATCTATAACCATAAACAATATAGGATCAGATATATATTAACCATGCAAATGCATACACGAATACAAGATTTAGAGATATACAAGTATATGGAGGAAAACTCAAATAGCTTTATTGGTAGAAGTAGTAGAAGAGAGGATTACAACCAGGCTATCTGATCCAGCGCCATCCTCCAAGCATGAAAGCCCTCTTCACCTCATGAAAAGCTTAGATCACCCAACAATACAATGTTTCACAAAGAAACCAACAACACTTCCTTACAAAATACAAAATTCCAACCCCTAGACCTCTAGGATGAGGGATCCATATATAGATATTTGCAGGTGTGTGAGTTAGCTTATGGGATTTTGATTAGTATCATTTCTCTGATAGTTCTTGGTTCCACTTCGAGATTTCATGATCTCTTACTCATTCCTGGGCGAATTCAGAGAAGCAAATGTCAAATGGGCAGTTTCTAGAAGATTCTTTGGGTTTCCACCTAGCCAACTATGTCTGCCATTTGTCTGCTCTCACTCATCGCACCCTACAGAAGGGATTTTTAGTATGCATCGCACTTTTTGCATGTAGAAGGTGAGATGCATCGCACCCTTAGCACTAAGCAGTCTGTATGATCCAGTTTTGACCAGTTTTGAGTAGTTTCTCAGGGAGAACTTCTAGGAGATGATGTAATTAGCTGACCTTGTTCCTTTAGGGTATAAAAAAACTCTTTTAGGGCTTAGAAGCCCTTGGTTTATGGACATATGAGATTGGGGTTGCAATGCCCAAATATGTCTATAACAGGGAGGGAGGACATGGGCATGGAGCGAGGGAGGGGGGTAGGTGTATGGGAGGAAGGCGGGGGTAGGGTTAGGGTGGGAAGAGGTGGAGGGTGGGGTGGGGAGGAGGCGAAGGGTGAGGCGGGAAAGGAGGGGGAGTGACTGGGGTGGTTGGGTGGGGATGAACGGGGAAGGGGGATGGCGGTGTGGTGAAGCGAAGTGAGGTGAAGGTGGGTACGGTGGCAGATAATTTTTTTTTAATTAAATTTTTAAATTTTTTATTTTTTTTTTTTTCATTTCAATTATTAAATTTTTATAATGAATTTCTTTTATTTTATAATTTTAAAAATTTAAATTAAAATGCCCCAAGAAAACAGATTTTTCATCTATGGTGTGTATTGAAAAAGAAAATTCCTACCTGGGACATCCTTCAATCCAGATTCAAACAAGGTCTAGGTAGTTGCCCCCTATGCTTCTCTAACTCTGAATCCATTCATCATTTGTTCGTCGCCTGCCCTTTTGCAAGGAAAGTCTGGGAAGAAGTGCAAAAACTATTAGGTAAAATGTTCAGATGGGAGGGGGAGTCTTTTCTGGCAGTTTGGGAATATTGGTGGAACCACTATATAGAGAGGAACTTAAGAAATCTTCCACCCATCATCTGCTGGGGTATATGGATTGCTAGAAATAGAAGTCTCTTCAGAGATCAGCGTACTCCAGCAGAGGCGATTGCTATGCAGAGTTTAGCTATACTATCTAGCATTCCGGAACCTGAAGAATCTTAGAACTCAGGACACAAAAAGGAAGAACAAATCAGGGAAGGCATTCCATTGGTGTATTTCGATGGGGCAGCCCAAAACAATTCTGCAGGTGTTGGGATTGTCATCCATATCAGCCCTACTCACTCCCTCAAAGCTGTTGTGGGTTTAGGACATGGCACAAACAATTTTGCTGAACTATCTGCCCTAAAACTCCTCTTATGTTGGCTAATAAGCAAAAACATCTTCTCGGTTCAGATCTTTGGGGACTCTCTGAATGTAATAAACTGGGTCATTGGAAAATATAGGTGTCAAAATTACATGTTGAGACCGCTGCTAGATGAAATTCAAAGTTTAAAGCTCCAGTTTAACTTCTTTTCCATTGAACATATTTACAGGGACAGAAATGAAGAGGCAGACAAGTTTTCTAAAGAAGGTGTGCAGCTTGCTGTGGATTCATGGATGATCACTGAACAAATGAAAGAACAGATCCGTGTGTCGGATCTCCCTCCGCACTAGATTCCTTTATCTTAAAATGCTCTGTTGTTTTCAGGATGCTGGTCTTTTTGTGTCGTATCTTGTTATAGCACGTTTTGTTTTTCTCTGCTTTATGTTAAAACAAAACTCAGTTGGGCTCTATCCTGTGTTTTTTTCCCGGATAGACATTATTGAAACAATCTTTAAAACTGAACCCTGGGTCATTTTCCTGTTATAAAAGGAGGCCCATGTTTTTCAATTTTTGATATGGTTTCATCAAACTGTTATTGACAGAGTTTGCCTTGAGAAGGCAACGTTACAGTGCTGGAAGTAAGCGTTAAAGTGCTTATTTTCTTTCTGGTTGGACTCAACGATATAAGGGGATGAGTTTCTCTCTCCTTGAGGACAGAAGACGGTCTCAAAATGCTCAGTGAAAGCTAGAATGTTAACTCATGTGCTTGTAACTTTTTTATTCCTTATAAAAAAGTTCGTTTTTTTCCTTGGAAAAAAATATTTAAAAATTTAAAAATTTTAATTTTCTTTATATATATATATAATTTTTAATTTTAAAAAAATCCTAATTTTTTTTTTTTCTTATTTTTTTTAAATTTAAATATTTTTTTTAATTTTAATTTTTTTTGATAATTATTATTTTTTTTAAATGAGGTTTACTCATTTTTATTTGTATTTTTAACTTAAAAAATGTTTTATACAATCACAATTTTTTTTTATTAATTGATGTTTTTCCTTAAAAACAAATTTTGTGAAAACCTTTTCTATTTTATTTGTTTTTTATATTTTTTATTATTTATGTTTTTTTAGTTTAATTTTTTATTATTTACAAGTTAATTTTGGTTTTTTTCAAATATTTCTATGGGTTTTTTTTTTTCTTTTTTATATATTTTTTGTATTTGATTTTTTTTGTCATGTTTTAAAAAAACATTATGCTTTATTATCAACATGAAGATCACTGACATTTAAAAACAATATCCACACTTAGTACATTAGAAAATTTAAAGTGTAAAAAATAAGCTCTCTAAACAAAAATGGTTGATGCTCATCAGGACTTTTCAAAATCAAGATAAAAATCACTAACAAAAAGAAATGTTCATACTCGATACATAAATAAATAAATTAATTAATTAAAGTGTCAAAAATAAGCTCTCTAAAAAAAAAGTGTTGATGTTGCATCAACACCTTTTAAAATCAACATGAAAATCACTAACATTTAAAAAAAATGTTCATACTTGATACATAAAAAAAATTAAAGTGCCAAAAATATGCTTAAAAAAAAAGGTGTATTCTGAATCACTATTTTTCAAAATCAAGTAATTTTTTGCTACCGCAAAAAAAAGGTACTAGGTAATTTTCCCGTTTGATCTGTAACTATGTTTTGTGTGTTCAAGTTATCCTAGCTATGTAAACATTGGTCGCACTCATGCAGAAAGTTTTAAGCAATGTTGCACAAGTGTCATCACGGTCATCCTAGGGTTTATCTCAAGTGTCACACTTGTTGCTTTTTGTTCTAGACAATCTTGCAAAGGGTAAGGCTTTGTGTTTTTGTTCCAATTCTCTATGTTTTCGTGTCATTGAAATACACTAAGTGTGTGATCACAATTTCAAGTTCCTCACAAGTTCACTTGCCACCCCCACACAGCCATTTTTCCGAAAATCCTCCCGATCAGACAACTCTCTTTCATTGGACCTTGACTGAATTGCGCATTATGCAGTCTCAACCCTCAATAATGCAACCGTGTTGTCTAGAACTGCATAGTGCACAATCATTATCCCTCGGGGCAGTTGCACTACGCAATTCTAGAGTTGAGCAGGCTGTCTTCCTCCCCAGAATTACACAATAGCTTCTTCAAGTTTGACCTCAACTGCGCATTTTGAATGATCAATCATCAATCTTCCTCCCTGCTTTCTATAACCCCACAATGCGCAAAGACCCAAGCCTACCTTGCCTCCCATAACTACGCAAAACTATCTCCCAGTGTCCTCCCTCAGTCGGGACTCACTGATCCCAAGAACTACGTAGATTTGTCCTCCTAGGTCCCTCTTCTACCCAGTCCTCCCTTGCCTCTGAAAAATGTGCAGACCTGCCTACCAGGGTCCCATATTGTAGTGACCACTAATGGCCTCAACTACGCAATCATGTCTCCCAGTGACCTCTGTGCAATTTTTCCCAACAATAAATATTGTGCTCAGGAGTTCCTCAATCAAGCCTGAGCTACACTTTGTGCAGTCTCAATAACCAATTGCCCTCCCTGTCACCTGGAATTACGCAATGTGCATTTACTTGGCCCTCTTTCCCAACTTGTCACCTATCCCAGGTCAAGTCCATGGATAACAATGCATCATCTTAGACTAAGAAGTTTTTGGATTTGATGTCATCTCATCATGAGTGAATTGTAGGAAAAGGTACATTGTTAGATCATGGTGAGACAATGAAGGAGATGAAGGAGTGAACATGATAGAAGACTCACTTACAACTAGATGGACAAATAATCTTATCAAGTACAAGAAAAGGGAGCACATGCATGCAACCACATTTCAAGACTAAATATCATTGAATACCCCGCATCATCAAGCTATGCAGAGGAGAAAAGGGAGCACATCCAAGAACACATCTATTGCTCAACAGCAACAATGACTTGACATTGCCACCTCAGAGAGCTAGTCCATGTTAGTAGTGTCATGTCAACTTGTGTCATGAGTTTTCAAAGGCCACATCTATTGGGTTGTGTTATATTCTTTCCATGACTAGCCCCGGTGTCCTGAGAATTTTCTTTTAGACCCTATATTAGGTGGTCGGACCTACCTATCATTTTTTGCACGGTTTTCGCACATGCCTTTCAGCACAATGGTTTTCGGTCCATGGTATTTTGTAGATCCAATCAAGGGAATTACGGTTATATTCTAATCCAGGGTTAATGGATTGGGTTTATGGATGCTTTGACATGTATATATATGTATTGTAACATTGAAAAGAACAGAATGAAACAACAATCTGGTAGTCTAAGTTTTGGGATCCAAGGGAAAATCTCTATGTATATTTGTTTTATGTGTTATTCTCTCGCCATTGTTTATTTTTTGTTTTCAAAATTCGTATGCAAGTAATTTATGTACGGAGTTAAAACCTACATATGGTATCATAGTTGTTTTGGCTTCAAGGGGATGCCTTTGTTGCTAAGGGGTTTTTCTCAGGCCTATGGTAGACCCTGTTGAGTGGGAGATCTGCGGGATCAATTCTTGTGGTGAAAGAAGATGGAAAGCAGTGGAAATATAGAGATTGAGAAATTTAATGGTTATAGTTTTGAGTTGTGGAAACTCAATATGGAGGATTTATTGGTGGATAAAGATTAGTGAATCCCGGTAGATACATGTACTAAACCAATGGGAGTGTCCGATGAAGAATGAAAGAAGTTGGATCGGAAGGATAAAAACATAATACGATTGTGTGTCACAGATTCAATATTGTTGAATGTATCAGGGGAACCTACGACGAAGGGTTTATGGGACAAGTTAGGGACTTTGTACCAATCTAAGTCTCTGGTGAATAAAATATTCCTACAGAAAAATCTGTATAACCCAATGATGAAAGATGGAGACTCGGTGATAGAGAATATGAACACATTTAATGTGGTAAGTCAATTATTATCTGTTGATATTAAAATGTTAGATGAAGATAAGTGCATCAGTTTGTTGTGTTCTCTACCATATTCGTGGGATAGTCTGGTTGTTACAATAGGTAGCAATGCAACTTCCTTATAGTTTGATGAAATAGTTTTAGCCTTGTTGATGGAGGAGATGAGACAGAAAAATTTGGAGCATAATGGTGATGCCTTGTTTGTACGAGGATGGTCCCAGAATAGAAACAAAAATAAGTCCTCGAGTGGGAGATCAGAATCTCCAGGAAAACCTATAAAGGTGTGCTAGAAATGCGGAAAGGAAGGGCACTACAAAAGGGATTGTAAATCTAAAGCTCCTGAGAAAGGAAAGGGATATAATGACGCTCCTTCTGCATAGGTGAAAACCACCTCAGATGAAGGTAGGGATGTGTACATGGATTCTTCTTCAAGTACACATGTAGATCATGAGGCATGGTTGATTGACTCAGGTGCAACCTTTCACTTCTCTCCCCATAGAGATTGGTTCTGCGAGTATGAGAAATATGATGGTGGTGATATATTCTTGGGGGATGATAGGAAGGCTAGAATCATTGGTCATAGAAAAGTCAAATTGAAGCAGCAAGGTGGAAGGATTAGAACACTTCTGGGTGTTCTACATATTCCTGCATTAGCTATAAATCGGATTTGTGTAAGCATGCTGGATGATGGAGGTGTAAAAAGTGTTCGAGAAATATACCTGCAAGATGGTTCGGGGAGCACTATTATTGATGCGGGGAGTTCGGATTGGAACTCTATACAAGCTGCAAGGTAGCACTATTATTGATGGGTGCAACGGTTCTGTGGTTCCTAAAAGTGGAGCAGAAAATCTAGTGGTCTCTGGAGAAAAGACCATGCTATGGCATCAAAGGCTTGGACATATTAGAGAGAAGGGCCTTCAAATACTTCATGGTAAAGGTATGGTAGAAGGCATGACTAATAACTCTCTGGATATTGGTTTCTGTGAAAATTGTGTATATGGGAAGCAGAATCGAGTGAGTTTCCCCTCTAGTGGTAAGAGGGTGAAATAGATATTAGAGCTTGTACACAGTGGTGTGTTTGAACCTGTGAAGGTTCCATCACTAGGTAAGTTTGTGTACTATGTATCATTTATAGATGACTTCTCAAGGAATACATGGATATATTTCCTCAAGAAGAAATCTGAAGTCTTTGACAGGTTTAAAGAATTTAAGGCTCTGGTGGAAAACTAGATAGAGAAGAAGATAAAGGTGATGAGGACAAATAATGGTGGAGAGCTTTGCAAGAAGGAATTTGAAGATTTTTGTAATAAGTGTGGTATAGCATGGAAAAATACTACTCCCTACACACCTAAGAAAAATGGAGTTGCAGAAAGAATGAACAAGATGTTGATGGAAAGGGTAAGAAGCATGCTCAGTGGTGTCAGGTTAGGACAAGAATTCTGGGTAGAAGCAGTGGAGAGTGCATGTTACCTGGCGCACAGATCACCTTCATCAGTGTTGGAGGATAAGACTCCACAAGAGGTATGCACTGGTAAGAAACCCTCTCTTTCACATTTCATGGTATTTGGATGTGATGCATATTTACATGTTCCAAAGGAGAAAAGAACAAAGTTGGATAGTAAATATGAAAAGTGCATCTCTATTGGTTATAAGGATGGTTTAAAAGGTTATAATATTTGGAACCTAGTAACAAGGAAGGTTGTGTATAGCCGAGATGTGATCTTTAGAGAGGTGAAAGATCTTATTAAACATGAAGTACCATCAAAGGAACCTGAGAAGATAGAGTTTGAGCTAAAGGAGGAAGAATCGGACTCTACAACAAAAGAGGAATCAGAAGGTGAAGAGCCACAAACTCCTATTGTGAGAAGATCAGTTCGAAAAAGAAGGTAGCCAAAAAGGTATAGTCCATCTTCTTTCTATTCAAATTTTTCTTTATTTATTATTGATGATGATCCTAGAACTGTGAAGGAAACATTAGATTTAGAGGATGGAAAACTCTGGAAAGATGCCATGGTTAATGAAATGGCATCATTGCATAAAAATGAGGCTTGGGATCTCGTGGAGTTTCCGGCTAGAAGGAAACCCATTGGAAACAAATGGGTGTTCAAGAAGAAGACGAATGCAGAAGGAAAGGTGAAGAAATACAAATCTTGGTTGGTAGCAAAAGGTTATTCCCAGGTGTCGGGACTTGATTTTGGTGATATTTTTTCTCTTTGCCAAGGTAGCTTCTATTATATTACTTTTCTTTGTTTCCATTTCTTTTGATTTTGAGGTAGAACAGATGGATGTGAAGACAACATTTTTTCATGGGGATCTAGAAGAAGAGATCTACATGAAAAAACCTTAAAGCTTTGCGGTGAAGGGTAACAAAGAACTGGTATGCAAGTTAAAAAAGTCTTTGTATGGGTTAAAACAATCACCAAGGATGTGGTATCAAAAATTTGATACATTTATATGGGGACTTGGCTTCACTAGAAGCAAAGCAGATCACTGCGTGTATTTTAAATTAATTGGTGACCATTATATTTATCTAGTCTTGTATGTGGATGATATGTTGCTAGTTGGAAATGAGAAAGAAATTATCCAGGATTCGAAGACCCAATTGTCCTCCAAAATCGGCTTGAAATATATTGGTGCTGCAAACTATATTTTGGGCATGGAAATTAAAAATGATTGGGTAAAGAGGAAGCTATGCTTAAACTAGAGGAAGTATGTCGAGACAATACTATAGAGGTTTAATATGCAGGATAGTAAACCGGTGAAGGTTCTTATTCCTGTAGGTGTAAATTTATCTATTGAACAATGTCCCAAGATGCAAGAAGAGGAAGAGGACATGTCACATGTTCCATATGCAAGTGCAGTCGGTACCCTTATGTATGTGATGGTCTATACTAGACCAGACATTGCACATGTAGTGGGAGTATTGAGCAGGTTTATGTCAAAACCAGGGAAGGAGCATTGGACAATAATGACGCGGATTTTCAGGTATTTGCGTGGCACTAGTGATTATGGTTTGTGCTACCAAGGAAACCAGGATTGGACAGAGTTTTGGACATTCATGGCTTTGCTGATGCAAACTAGGCTGGAGATCTAGATCAGAGAAGATCTACAAGTGGGTATGTGTTTAACCTATTTGGAGGTGCAGTCAGCTAGATGAGTAAGAGACAATATATAGTGGAACTGTCAACTACAGAGGCAGAATACATTGCAGCCACTCATGCAAGCAAGGAAGCAGTTTGGTTGTAGAGATTGTGTTCAAGTATGGGGTTAGTATAGTGAGCTATAAGGATAGAATATGACAACCAAAGTGCAATTTTCTTGGCAAATAACCCTAGTTATCATTCAAATAAAAAGCACATTGATGTTCAGTATCACTTTGTGAGGGATATGATAGAGGACAAAAGTTGTTTCTGGTAAAGGTGGACACTTTGAAGACTACTGCAATTGCATTGAAAAAATATGTGAGCTCTGAGAAGTTATCTTGGTATAAAGAAACAATGGTTGTGTAGGGTTGGATCAATGACTAATCTCTCTTGTGGCCCCCTGCAGAAAGAAAACAACAAGTGGGAGAATGTTGGGTTGTGTTATATTCTTTCCTCGACTAGCCCCAGTAGTGAAATCAGGGGGTTAGAGGGGTGGCGAAGCCCCTCCTTCATTACGTTGATGCACAATGGGGGGGCAGCAAACCCCCCTGTCTAGGGGTTTGAGGGGGGTGGTAGCCCCCCTCTACGTGATCTGGGGAAACGCCACGGGAAAGAAAATTTTGGACCCTATATTAGGTGAGCCGACCTACCTATGGTTTTGTGCATGGTTTTGGGCATGATGGTTTTCGGTCCATGGTATTTTGTAGATCCGGTCAAGGGAACTACAGTTATGTTCTAATCTAGGGTTAATGGATTAGGGTTTATGGATGCTTTAGCATGTATATAAATGTATTGTAACATTGAAAGGAATAGACTAAAAAATCAATCTCATAGTCTCGGTTTTGGGATCTAGGGAAAATATTTGTGTATATTTTTTTATGTGTTATTCTCTCACCATTGTTTATTTTCTATTTTTAGAATTTGTATGCAAGTAATTTCTATACAGGACCTACAACATCACTGTTATGGGCCAAATCTGGTGTATATAAAATGTAATAAAATTGGAAGTCCAATGGACACACATGAATATGAAGAGGCATGCCAGTTGAAAAGTCATAGTAATTTGAACAGTTGTGAGGGTAGTCCAAGGGTCACAAGGGTCAAGCATCACCCTTGGTTATATATACCCCCCTCATTGTATGAGAAAGGAATTTTTCACCTTGGCTCCTCCCACAAAGAATAGAGAGTTACAGTCAGTTCTTTAAAGAGCAAGGAGTGGCTCCAATGTCCCACTATTGGAGCAAGTGATGTATGATGTAAATATGTGTCTTGGAACCTTTCCTTAATACAGAAGCATGTTCATGCCATCATGTTTCCATGCATGACTTGTGGATGTTTGTAAGACTATTCTTTGAGCATTTGTAATTCATGTTTGTTTCACATGTACTAAGATATTTGAACTATTCTGATTGTTTTATCACTTACCTTATTGGGAATGTGTTGTATTGATTATCATTGTTGTCTCATCCTTATAGACTACTCCATAGGATACTAGACAGACTTTTCCCACTTACTGGTTATGATGACCATCACATCTATTGTGGACTATTCCGCTAGATGGTGGACTGTTGACACCTAATCCTCACGATTGGGTTAATTCATGTAAATAATTAAATTATGAATGTGAATAGTCATCAGGAGATGAACTGAAAAATCACACCCTTTTGTATATAACAATAACATACCTAAGGGAATAAATGAATCAGTTTTTCTGCCTAATGGATTTACTGCCTGGCCTGACATGGTATCAGAGTTAGCTCCCTTTTTTAGCTCTTGTGCCTTGTAACTCCCTTGTCTGACTGACAACCTGCACTCTGCTCCATATTCCATTACCTGCGCTCTGCTCCATATTCCATTACCTGTGCTCTGCTCCATATTCCATTACCTGCGCCCTGCTCCATACAATATGCTTCCCTACTGCTATGTTACCTATGCCTACTCCATACAGTACGCTGTCCTACTGCTACGTTACCTGCGCCCTGCTCCATACAGTACGTTGCCCTACCATTGACTGTTGCTACGTTACCTTGCTATGTTTATATCCTTCTGGCGTCGCTTCCCTTTCCACTGTTACGATTTGTTTGAGGCACCAACCGTTTATGGATTCGAGCTCTTGACTTACGGGACCTAGATCTCTTAGTGCAGCCAAGTGCAGCCTTGCCTGCTCTTACCATCACGGAACTATTGCGTTGTGTCTCCTTGACTGCGTAGAGGTCTTGCGTTGTGTCTCCTTGACTGCGCAGAAGCTGAACTGAAGAAAGATGTGTTCAACCCCAGACGAGCAGCATTCAATTTGATGATTTGGAAATCTGTGATGGTCAAACATTGGAAGACAGTCACAGTTGGGAGAAGCACGTGGCTGTTTTAAATACTTTGATTGAAATGGCCCAATACTTAAGAAGATGTAGGAGGAAATTCTAAAGACATGTATTTATACGGCCTCGGCCTCTTCCAATGGCACGCAATTAGCTGCCTCGCTTGATCAAAGCCAAGAGCCATCTCCAATCACGCCTGCGTGCTTCATTGTATGGTAATGTCATATGTAATATGTAAATGTAATGGGCGTATATTACATTTAAAGCATTGATATCATATGTAATATGTAAATGTAATGGGAATATATTACATTTAAAGCGTTAAAGTGATATGTAATATGTAAATATATTACATTTAAAACATTGAAGTGATATGTAATACATAATATTTGAATGAAATGTTGGATGCTTTTATCAAACATTGGAGGGATTTGAAGAAAATAAGTTTGGAGAAAATATATTGCATAAAGTTGTAGCATGAGGTATTGATGTACATATTGGTATATGAGGAAGAGATTTGAAATCTTTTGAGAATGCCCTTTTGAGTACAATTTTAATGAATATTGGCAGAACTATTTTTCTATCAGCAGAAGTATTTTTTTTTATAGAATGCATTCGATCATATCCATGATGGGAATAGTTCTCACTAGCAAGGAGAACTATCCTGAATGGTCCCGGATGATAAAACACACCCTCATTTTCAATGAGTTGTGGAAAGGAGTGTGTGTCGGAGAAGGATACAATGACCCAGTACAACCTACCTCAGACAAAGAGCTCGTCATTTTGGAAAACAAGAACAACAAAGCTTATGCATTAATCACAACATCTGTAAATGAAGAGGTGAGTCGCCATATTTCATCATATTCAACTGCCTTTGAAGCCTTACAAAAGCTGAAAGAACTCTATGACTCAACATTCTGCACTTGAAGTGTCCAACTCATGATTAAACTCTTCACTCTTGAACTGCAAAATAATGATCCTCTTGCTCTTGCATCTGAAGTAAAATCTATAATGCATGATATCAAATCCACTATGGTTGAATTGGATATTCCTCTTATCACTTTTCTCAAGGAGCTTTATCCTACTTACTCCAACTATCTTGAGTCATTGCAAGCAAATGGAAATCTCAAAGATATAACCTTTGACTCTCTTGTCTAAAAGTTTGTTGAAAGAGAGAAAGCTTTTGGAAAGAAGAAAGCCCCTGAATCTTCTAAAGAGGTTGTGTGCCTTTCTCATAAAGAAAAGCATCCTGCTCAAGATTCTACAAGAGGAAGAGGTGGTCGAAGAGGAAGAGGAAGATATTTCAGAGGCAGGGGGGGCAGACATTCTCGAGGAGAAAAGGTAGATTTACACTGTATTCGCTGCAAAAGAAATGGATCACATGATGCCTCTACATGCAAGCTACCATGGGACAAAATTTAGTAGAAAAGAAACCAACAGAAAGGTAAAACTGATGATACAGACAAAGGTAAAGCACCTGAATCCACTCATTATGTTGAGGCACAATGTAACATTGGAGTAAATGAAGATTTGTTTAATGCTTCACTTGCTTCATGGAAAAATGATTGGTTGCTTGATTCAGGAGCAACCTGCCACATGACTCATAGAAAATATTTTTTTGAAGATTTCACTGACAATGTTGATGGAGCAGTATACTTTGAAGATCAATCAAAAATCAAGCCATCAGAGCTGGGTACAATCAGGCTTAAACTGCCTGGTCTTCCAAACTTTCTTCTGGATCATGTTCTATATCTCCCACAGCTCAAGAGAAACTTGTTGTCCTTGGTCCACATCTGCCAGTAAGGTCACTCCATTCATATGTTTGATGGCAAGCTTGAGGTAAGAAAAGCATCTAACCACTCACTTGTCATGAGGGGAATAGAAGAAGAAAGGCTTCTCAAACTACAAGGAACATCTGCTCATGCACAACATTTCTCATACAATTCTCATCATGAAGAAGGTACACTTCCATCAAGTTTACTATGGCATGCTAGATTTGTACATTTGAACTATGACAGTCTCCGTTTATTGAAGAAAAATGGTGTTGCTGGTTTGCCTACAATTCCTAGAAAACTTAAGCAATGTGATGCTTGCATTCTAGGAAAGCATAGCAAACAGTATTTTCATGATTCACATTCAAAAGCACATAGGAAGCTTGAACTTATTCATTCAGATTTATGTGGTCCAATGCCTGTTCCTTCTGCAAATGGAAATAAATATATCATGACATTTATTGATGACTACACCAGAATGTGTTGGGTTTATTTATTGAAGAACAAATCTGATGCTTTCCTAACATTCAAGAATTTTCATAAATGGATTGAAAATGATGCACAATCTCATATTGGGTCTATTTTCACTGATAATGGAAAAGAATATACATCAAATGAATTTGAACAATATCTTCGCCAACATGGGATTAAACATCAAAAAATTCTGCCTTATAATCCCCAACAGAATGGTGTAGCTGAAAGAATGAATAGAACAATTTTGAATATGGTACGATCCATGCTTTTTTTCAAAAATGTAAAGATAATGTTTTGGGCTGATGCTTTTCTATGTGCTGCATATATAAAGAATAGATGTCCATCTAGTGCTATAAGAAACAAGACTCCTTATGAATTGTGGTATGGACATGTTCCTTCGGTCAAACATCTCAGGATTTTTGGTTCCACCTGTTATGCTTTGATACCAAAGGTACATAGAAACAAACTTGGTGCTAGAAGTCGTAAGTGTATTTTCTTGGGGTATTCAAATACCTCCAAAGCATACCGCCTCTATGATGAAGAAAATAAAAAGTTTGTATACCTAGAGATGTAATTTTTCTTGAATCATCCAAATATGACAATGTTGTTGAGTGGCAAATTGATCGTTTGGATAGATTCGAAAAAATGAAATCATTTCAAGAATTTGAAAATCAGATTCCACATCTTGAAGGGGGGATTCCTATACTAGATCAACATGTGGAATCTTCTTCTGAAGAATACTCTCCCCCGACTGAAACTCCAACAACAGATGATGCTTTAAGCGATGTAATTGATAGAATTGGGAGACTCAATCTTGATTCACTCCCAACTCAATCAACAGAGCAGCCTGGACCATCTCAGAAAGGTCCCCCAAAATGGCTGACAAAGACACTTGAAGGTGTTCATCCTGATGAAATTGGAAAAACAGGAGCTAGAAATTCAAACCGGCAAAATGGAGGTGATGTAGATGACTCTAATTCACCTGTTGATATGGATGTTTCCTATGATTGTGAATTGAACTTTTCTACAGATTTTGAACCAACTTCCTTCAAAGAAGTTGCTTCTCATAATGAATGGAAAGAATCAATGCAAAAGGAGTATGATGCCCTCATAAATAACAACACTTGGAAGCTGGTTGATCCTCCATTTGGAACCAAACCAATTGGCTGCAAGTGGTCTACAAGAACAAGTATAAAGCTTATGGCTCACTTGACAAGCACAAAGCTAGGCTTGTGGCAAAAGGTTTTGCATAGAAGGAAGGGGTTGATTATGAGGAGACTTTTTCTCCCACAGCAAAATGGGCCACCATCTGGACACTCTTTGCACTAGCAGCTCAGAACGGTTGGAAAGGCCATCAAATGGATGTAAAAAATGCCTTCTTGAATGGAGATCTAAAAGAAAATGTTTTTATGTCCCAGCCTGAAGGATTTATTGTGAAAGGACATGAACATAAAGTATGCAAACTTGTGAAGTCCTTGTATGGCCTCAAACAAGCACCACGAGCCTGGTATGAAAAGCTAACTGAGCATCTTCTGAAACTCAAATTCAATCATTTTGATCTTGATGATGCAACTTTATTTGTCAAGAAAGTTGGCAAAACAGTTGTATATCTTGTGGTATATGTAGATGATCTTTTAATGACATGGAACAATGAAAGCTACATTGCATCCATAAAGAAGGAATTGGGGAAAAGTTTTGAAATGACTGATTTGGCTATGTTCATTACTATCTTGGCATTGAAGTAACCCAACATCCCAAGTCTATATTTCTTTCTCAAAAGAAATACATTGGAGATTTGTTAAACAGATTTGGCATGACAGAGTGCAATCCTCTCACTACTCCAATGGAACAAAACTTAAAGCTCACTCTATTGAAGGAAAGGAATTTGAGGATGCAACAAAATATAGACAGCTTGTAGGAAGTCTCATCTACCTCACTACTACCAGACCAGACATTTCATTTGCTGTTGGAATCCTCTCCAGGTTTATGCAAAAGCCTTGTGAGGGACACTGGTCTGCTGCAAAATGAGTTCTAAGGTACTTGAAGGGAACTCAAGACCTTGGAATCAAGTATACATAGGTGGACGACTTCAGCTTGATTGGATACTCTGATTCAGACTTCGATGGAGACAAAGAAATTGGAGTATCTACTTCAGGATATGCTATGCGTCTTGGATCAGGAGATGTCTCTTGGAGATCACGCAAACAATCAGTTCCAGCAAATTCCACAACAGAATCAGAATACGTGGTAGTAGCTGAAGCAACGAAAGAAATTGTGTGGCTCAGGAAAATTCTTGAAGATTTCCAGGTAAAACAAGTACAATCAACTCCACTCATGATTGACAACACCTCTGCAATAAAGTTGGCCAAGAACCCAAAGTTTCATGATCGTACAAAGCATATCAATACTAAATATCATTTGATCCGACATCATGTTGAGGCCAAAACAATCCATCTCCGCCATTGTTCCACAAATGAGCAAATTGCAAACATCTTCACCAAAGCGCTTGGAAGAGAAAAGCTTGAAAGATTCAGAACTATGCTTGGACTCACCAACATCCCTTTAGATTAAGGGGGGGAATGTTGACACCTAATCCTCAGTGCTTGGGGGAATTGAATGTGAACAGTCATTGAGAAGATGAACTGAACAATCACATTCATGTATATAATAGATAGCTGGCTAAATGAATAAACGAATTAGTTTTCTGGAGTTATTCCTGGCCTGACAATATTTTTGTCTTTTCAAGGATGTTTTACTTGGAGATAAGCAAACCAAGGACTAACTTGTCCAAAATCACAAATCAGTCAAAAAACAAGCAATCTTTTGTTCTTTTTTGTAAAAGTGAAATCCAAACTTTTAACACAAGCTTTTCAAAATTTTGGAAAGAGAAAGCTCAAGATGGATTCCTCAACAAAGGTTGATTTTACAAATGGTCAGACACATAAGAAGGCCAATAAAAACCAAATTGATCTGAGGCTTCAATGCTTCTAAGCTCTGAGCTATTACACGACCAAAACGAAAATCAAGACCAACAACCAAAACTTCTAGGTATTTCACATAAAACCCTAACACCAATGAAATTAGACCAAGGAAAGCTTTTGACAAGTCACAAGCAGGTCTGGGCAGAGGATA
This sequence comes from Pinus taeda, assembly GCA_000404065.3. Lineage (NCBI taxonomy): Eukaryota > Viridiplantae > Streptophyta > Pinopsida > Pinales > Pinaceae > Pinus > Pinus taeda. The sequence goes on along the minus strand of APFE030286841.1, from coordinate 50,914 downwards.
ACAACACCTAAACCAAGATAAAACTAATTAAAGGAGGAAAAAACAAGTTTTTCAAAAATTTAGCAGGGTCCGCAGGCTCAGAATTTGCACAGGTGCGTGCATGCTCTGTGTGCAAAGTAAACATGCGTAGAGGTACGCACTGTGACAAAAGCACAGGGTGCAGACTTCTCCTAAAATTATGAAAAGCTAAAACAAACCTAGATCCACTAAATCCACCCAATTCCACACACAAGTAGTCAAAAACAGAAACAAAAAGGCAAGTTTCTCAGGTCAAAGTGAAACAAGGAAAACAATCAAGTCCCCAGTGGAGTCGCCATTTTGTCACGCGGAATGAGTTGAGGTTGCAGAAAAGATCGACCTTCCTAGTATCTACAGATATCTGGTGACAGGAAAGCCAATCAAAAACTATCTTTCTCTAAATATGCAAGTAAAACAAAGGCAAACAAGTGTTTTAGGCCTACCTTGGGTCCAATGCAAGTTTGTGGAAGCCTCGCCCGCTTGCTCCAAATGAGATTCCTTGAAGTGTAACTCTGCAAACAAAAACAAGAAAACCAAATTAAATAGCACCTGAAAAGCCAATATCACAAAGCATATTCATCATAATGATATGGAGATTATGAAACAAACCACATAAGGCAATTTGTTGAGAAAAATTAATCTGATTGTATTAATTCAAATGAAGAAGAACTTTACAACCTGTGTCTTGATGCTGTACAAGCTCCTCCCAGGGTCCGACAAGAAGTCTCCTCTACTTTGACAAGTTTCACTCACTTCGCAATGAAACCAAAAGGTATGTGATCTCACCTCTCAAGTTTAACTAGGAAGTCCCAATTCCATCAGCATTTACCCTCAAAATGTTCAGCTTCTAACCTCCCTAGCAACTGACCCAATGCCTTAATTTATAGTGCAATGGAGGGAAGTTACTAGGTCCTCCTTCAAAGGGATAAAGCCCTCCTTCAAAGGGATAGCTCCCCCTATCAAGGGATTAGCTCCTTCTCTTTTGGGATGTATGAACCACCTTGGAGCGAACAATCCACGTCAAAATCCTTCTAGAAACATCTAGAATTAACCCAAAAGTGAGTTTTTAAGGATAAACTTGCGCCTTTTTGACTTTTATAGGGGTACGCACCCACCCCTTTATAGACAAAGCATGCAGGTACGCAGGTAATATGAACAAATGGTGCGGGTCTGCAGGTAAAAGTAGGAGAAAGTGCGGAACCAGAGTAATATTGATTTTCAAAGTCTTTCTCTCATTTTCAAAGATTGACATGAAGAGTTGAGGTCTGAGACTTGCTTAGGAGGCTAGTATAAGTGATGATAGACCCATACTAACTGCAAATAATCATGGTGACGATATTTTTGTGTAATAAGTGCCTTGGAGGAGAAAGACCTCAAGATGCACATAGAGATGGGTGATGAAGGAAGACATAGTGTTTCAGGAGTGGGCATGGTTTCTTTTCAAAGGGAGCATGGAGATCCTCTTACCTTGACCGAAGAACTTGGTATTGGTCATGATGTTGGAGGACTAAGGCTATGATGTTGTCTTCAGTAAAGGAAAGGCATTCTTAAGACACATAGCCATGAGTCAAACCAAGAGGATAGGCATTTGGATGAAGAATCTCTATAAACTAGAGGTAGATGATTGTGCAACATTGACTACAAAAGCAAAATTGGTGAAAAGCCAAGAAATTGGTGAGTTGTGGCACAGGCGGTTGGACCATTTACATCATGGGGCTTTGAAGATAATGCAACAGATATCTACAGGACTTCCCAAAGGTAAACTTGAGCAAGTTGACACATGCAAAGGTTGTACCTTGGGAAAGTACACCAATTCTTCCTTTCATGATCGAGACAGTTGAGAAGAGGCTATCTTAGAGTGAGTTCATACTGATTTGTGTGGACCATTCTCGATAGAATCCACAACGAATTAAAAATATTATGTGATTTTCATTGATGACTATTCTCCTAAATGTTGGATTTATTTCATATAGAAGAAGGACCAAACATTCACAAAGTTTTTTGAGTTCAAAAATTTGGTCGAGAAAGAGTCAGGGAAGAAGATCAAGGCCTTGAGAAGTGACAACGATGGAGAATATGCCTCTTAAGAGTTTAAGGACTTCTGTGCAGTGGAAGGAATTAAATGAGAGTTGACGGCACCTCATAACCCACAGCGGAATGGGGTGGCCGAGAGGAAGAACATAACTATTATAGGGGAAACATGGGAAATGCTACATGACCAAGGCCTACCACTTCACTTGTGGGCTGAGGCATGCAACACAACGGTCTATTTGTAGAATAGAAGCCCGCATCCCATACTTGGAATGAAGACACCAGAGGAAGCTTTCTCTGGTAAGAGACCAGATGTGGGTCACTCCAGGATATTTGGCTCATCAATATATTTCGATGTGACAAAGGATGCATGGAAGAAGCTTGAGCTGATAGCAAAGTTGGGGATATTTGTGGGGTACACTGATACACCTCACAACTAACGGGTGTACTTGCATACCAGTCAGAGGAAAGTGTTTCATAGAGATCTCAAGTTTGATGAGTAGAAGGCCATGTGAGTTTCCCTTGAGAGGGAGCTCCAACTATAGGCTGTGGAGAAACTGTTGGTTGCTAAGGAGGAGGAGCCTTAGACTGATGCGGATCAACCACATGCAGAGGTTCTATGAGTGAAGAGATCCACTCACGCAGAGTCTTTTAGAGATGAAAGAAAGCAGACAAGAGAAGTTGACAGATTGTTGGAGGATGTGAGAGAGAATGTGGAAGCATGATATTCTCAGCGCAGACAGAGGAGGTCACCTAAGAAGTACACTATATACATGGCCCTTGTTGGGGAATATGTTGGGACCGAGCCATCTTCCTTTGAGGAATCAGTACAACAACCAATTTTGGTTGATGTTATGTTGGAGGAGTATGATTTCATAGTTCATAAAAATGTTTGGGACGTGGTTCCGAGACTGGAGAACAAGTCAGTTGTGAGTTCCCGTTGGCTTTAAAATGTAAAGCACGCTGTTGATGGTAGTGTGGAGAAACATAAGGTAAGATTTGTTGCCCGTGGCTTTTCACAAGTCAAGGGGATTGAATATGATGAGACTTTTGCTCCTGTTGCAAGCTACTCATCTATCATATCTATGTTGGCACTATTAGCACAGATGGGTTTGAAGATCCATCAGATGGATGTGAAGACTACATTCATCAATGGCCAGATTGAGGAAGAGGTATACATAAAGTAGCTAGAAGATTTGAGACCTTCAATCGTGAGTCACATGTGTGCCGACTCAAGAGAGCATCGTATGGGTTCAAGAAAGCACCTCGTTCTTGGTACACGAGGATAGACAACTACTTCACCTAGTTGGGATTCACAAAAAATGAAGTGGATGTGAACCTGTACCACATTGTGGCCAAAGGTAAGCTATTGATCGTCGTACTTTATGTTGATGATCTCATATTGACTGGTGATGATTAGTTGATTGTGTCAAATTTGAGATGAAGCAACTAGAGGAAGGAAGTTTCTACTTCAATAAAAGTGGTAGAGGCTATTGTGTATAGGAAGCTTGTGGGTTCACTGATGTACTTAATGAACACACAACTAGATTTGTGCTATGCGGTGAACTAGCTGAGTCAAGCAATTGTTTAGCCTACCAAGATGTTTTGGAAGGTGGCAAAGAATGTATTGAGATACCTCAGAGGCACATCTCAGTATGGATTATGGTACATACGAAAAAAGGGAGTGAACCTACAGGGCTTCATTGATGTAGATTAGGCAAGAAGTCCATCAGATCAGAAGAGCACATCAGGAGGGATTTCCAACCTTGGGTCAGCGACAATTTCTTGGTACAATAAGAAATAAAGGTCGGTTGCACTTAGCTCGGAAAAGGTAGAATACATGGCTGCAAGTTAGGCAACATGTGGGGCCATCTGTATGTGGAAAATCCTAGTTGGTTTGTTTGATCAGAGGATGGATCCAACTACGATCTATTGTGATAATTAGAGTTGTATCAAACTCTCTGAGAATCCAGTATTTCATGATAGGTCCAAGCACATCGACCTTCGGTATCGTCATTTTAGAGACTATGGAGCGAGGAGGATCATGTTGCTGCAATATATTTCGACAAAGGAGCAAGATTCTGACATTTTGAAAAAGGCATTGTCAAAGTGTAAATTCGAGTTCCATAGAGCCAGGATCGGGGTGGCAGATAATCCCTTTCTTGTTGAGAGGGATTTTTGAAATATGGCAACAAGAATATTCCAATCTAATTTGTCCTTGAATTAAACTGTGAATTAAAATTGAATTTAGTCTTAAAAGCTACTTGGAAATATTTTATTTTAAATTAATTAGTTGGAGAAATTCAACTTAGAAGCCTTTCTAAAGTCCTGCAAGAGTTATCCCTTAAATTAAGGAGATAAGCTTGAGTTATATTTGAGTTGTAATTAGTTAACTCAGTTTAGTGAGTTAAGTCCAATTAAATTAGTTCCAAACTGTTTCAAGATCTAATAGTGAGTTAACAGTCAATTGATGTATTAATGCACTTAATTAGTGCTACTCCAGTTAACTAAAAATTCCCTCAGTGGAAACTCATGCATGTCTATTCTGAGAAATACCCAGTTGAGATTAATGTTTAAGGATAGTGTACTATTAGTTGCATGTGTTTTCTCATGGAGAAAAATCATGCATGAATTCAAGGATTAATCCTTGAGGATTCCACAATTTTGAAGGCTTTTTTTTCCACTTGGTAATAGGGTAACCATCCACAAGGAACAACGCGAGGAAATAGGAGCTTGAAGGGTAGAGAGGAAGGATGGAGAGAAGCCAATATTTCTTGTGAGCATCTATGAGGATTGTACTAAGAGTTGGCTAGCTCTGAGAGCTAAGGTTTTGTATAATTCCTATGTATTTCCACCATGTATGATAATACAATAGTGTGGGGTTTTTATCTGAGACTTTCCCCAAAGTATTTTCAAGTGTATTGTGCCATTGATTCTTATTCTTCTGGTTATATTGTTCAGCTCGATCTTTAAGCTTTCGCAAATTGATAGTAGATGTAGATTATAATGTTCCTTTGTGATTTATATTGCATTATCGATTTAACCTATCACATATTTTCTACACTTTTGTATAAAATTATCATCCTCCGATGTGGAATATTCAATGGGAAAGTTCTTCCACTTAAGGAGATTCTCTGAAATTGATCGATTCCATAACTATCGAGTTCTTGTTTCTGTGTCGGTGTCAGTCTCCAATATGATTTTTCCTTCATCATAAAGTTCTTGCAATATTGTTTAAACAAGGAGCTTGTCATCGATAACCTTCTTTGAGCATGAAACATGGAAAATTAGGTGTACTCGAGAAGATTCAGGTAACTCCAATTTTTATGTCATAGTATCGATATTTTGCAACACCTTATAAGGACATTAGTACTTGTGTGATGATTTATTATCTTTCCTGGATTGCTTGAGTGACATTTTTTTGTATGGCTATAGCCATAAAAATACCTAGTCACCTATGTCAAAACTCATTTCACTACGATGTTGATATGCCTATTGTTTCATTTGATTTTTTGCTAGAGTGAGGTTATCCTTTAAGACTTGGAGAACTTGTTGTTGATGGTCGATGGGATCTTCCATTACTTGAACCTTAAAATTTTCTCTTAAAGATGATGTGATGGATGCTGGATGATATCCCTAAATTGCCTTAAATTGGGTCATTTTTGTTGCGGTATGGAAGGTAGTGTTGTACCACCATTCTACCAGAGGTGACCACTTAATATGTTGTGTTTTTTATCAATTACAAAGAAACAGAGATATTCATCCAAACATTTTTCCACTATCTTAGTTTTCCTATTAGATTCAGGATGATAAGATGAGTTATGAGCTAATTGAGAACCAAGACAAGAAAATAATTCCATCCAAAAATTTCCATTGAAAATCGGATCATTATCACTTACAATAATCTTTGGGTTTCCATGTAGTTTTCAAATTGTTTCCATAAATGCAATATCAACTCTACTAGACTTAAAAAGATGAAATAATGCACAAAAGTGGGCATACTTGGTAAGTCTATCAACTCCCATCATGATGACAATATTTTCTTCAGACTCGGGTAAACCTATGATAAAATAGATTGAGACCTCCTCCCAACACTCACCTGGAATGGTTGAAGGTTGTAACATACATGGGGTCTTAATTATCTCAACTTTATTTTGTTTCCAAAACAAATATTCTACCACAAACTTCCAAATGTCAAATTTAAGGCCATCCAATAATATTCCTTCTTAACCTTGTGGTATGTTTTTAAAAATCCTGAGTGCCCTCCTATATGAGGTGCGCAATTCCAAAATAATTTTTTGTTTGATTTGAGAATTATTACATAAATATAAGCAATCTTTGTACCATAATGAGTCATTTTTCTAGATAAATATATTAGATGTACTAGGATCTTGTTGCAACTTTTGAACGAGTGTCCACACCTCTATCATTCTTCCATTCGTCCCTTGCTTCAATTATCTAGTTAGGTGGGATAATAGAAATGACATAGAGAAATTCTTCCACATCCTCATCCATTCTTGATAGTGCATCTAGAACAACATTTTTCTTCCCCTTTTTGTAGATGATTTCAAAGTCATAACCCAATATCTTAGTGACCCATTTTTTCTACTCTTCTGAAGGTAATATTTGTTCTAAAAAGTATTTCAGACTATCATGAGATATTTTTACCTTGAAGTGTATTCAAATTAGGTAAGGGTGCCATTGCTTCAAGGCATGTAGTATTTCTAGCATTTCATTCTCATGAATAGGTTTTTGTAAATACTTTCCTTTGATTGAATGACTTTCAAAAGCAACGAGTCTTCCTTCTTACACACCTTTTTATTTCTTTTAGGATTTTGATATTGAAACAATTATATCTCTATAGTTTTGGCTCTCCAAGGTATAAACTTTGGTTTTGTGGTAACCATCTGAGTCTTCCTTCCAATTCCATAAGTCAAACTGAGATTAGATTCCTCAAGGTAAGGTTATGCCCAATCTCCCACAATGACCTTGCTACGTATTGGTTTATTAGAGAAAACTTATACAAAATGCCACATGTCACTGTTTCAACCTTCAACCCTGAAAATGATACAAAAAAAAAATCCATTCATTTTCATTCAATTTTTATGAAATTGAAATATGATAGTCGTAGATAAAGTGATGACTATTTTTTGTAGGTCGTCTCACTCTTATATTCATTAATTCTTGGATGGAAAATAACTTCAAGTGTAGTTATATTATACTTAGATGAAAAGAGTTGTAGAACAGATTTATGGTGATATGTCGAAGTCATAAAATGGCCACCTATATCATAAGGTGTGGCCAATAAAATCCAGGGACCCAAAAAAGTCAAAATGAAAAGCTAAGCATGGTGTTGGTGCTTTGGAGCTGGTCTAGTTTTCCATTTGACCATACTTTGTAGAACTGCAGGTAGAAGAACTAGCAAGTGGCCAAAGTTAACCATCAAGCATGTATCTTGATGGAATGAGTGCCACACTTCCCCATGATTATATTGGTGAAATTTCATAAGGTTGAGCACATTTAGGGTTTAACACGTAGAGGGCTATCACAATAGGCAGTAAGTGATATACCATCAATCGTTAGATCAATGGTGGAGGAGAATTGCACCAACACCCCATCTATACCACAAACCATGCATGGGAAGGTATGAAAACCACCACATGGTTTTCATGACTATGACCACAACATGGTTCTAACCACGATGGTTACCAAAATGGAAAAATAAAGTATTGGGAAAAATGGCATCAAAGCATAGAAATGGGAAGAATTTATGTTGCTCTACCACTCTTACTCAACTACCACCGCAACCTATTTCCTTGTCAACCCACTTCCCTATTTACATGCACCCTTGAAATACTTTGGGGTAATTACATCAGGTTATTCTATAAGGTGGCTCCACCTCTCAAACAATCATTAGGCTATTGAGCTCACGTGTCTACCAACATATCCTGGACCTATGTCATCCCACTCATTCCTAACATGACTTGCTTTATTCCTTCCATAAATAAATTTTGGGATTATGTGTCCAAGTGGGCCACTCCTTCATGTGGCCTCTCTTTTAATTGGTCTACTATTTTACTCCACCATGACATCATGCATTGAGTCATCATGGCCTTTCTCTCCCCATGTTTTCCTCTAGAACCTCTTATTTAAACTCTAGAAAACCTCTTATAGATTCACTTGCCTCAAGGACAAATTTATACCAATGTGATTGTAACTCAGATAACATGGAGGCCACCATGTCTTAGGCCCACCTACTCCTTCAAAGCAAGCTTCCCATTCAAACTTGTGGGATATAATCCTCCATGATGAGCTACCATGTGGGCTCCATTTCTAGCCAATGGGAATGCTCTCCTCCTCTGCATTGTAAACCTATTTGGTCTAATGCACTGTCATCCCTCTCATTCCATTGTGCTCCTAATTAAAATCTTTTAGGATGTGGCCTTTGAGCTATGTCACCCCTAAATTCTCCCAATTGCGATAACGCGTAATATAGGAAACCAATCAAAGGTCTCCATGATGAGGATTTCACGAGAATGTTTCGATAAGGATTATCCAATTAAGGCTATAATATTGAACCTCAACCTATTTTCACTACAACATGGCTCAAAACAAAGCTTTTCCACGACCCACTTATGGCGGACTTACCAAATCAAAGCATCTACTCAATCTTGGATTTGGTGGTTTTCATGAGGACCTGCTCCCTTCCTACACACTTCACCATTCAAACATGGATTCATTTATGGCTTAACATCAATGGATATGCAATTTTCTGGATCTAAACTAGTGTTTATCCATGGTCATTAAAGTTTTTTTAAGAACTTATGGGTGCTATTCCTCTAGAGCATACGATACAGATACTCTTCTTGGGTCCAAGAGATTTGTGACATGTCATGAAGGCCACAAGTAGATTATCTCGACTTGAAGGAACATGGAATTCATCTTTTGATTTGAAGTACATGCATCATCCTTATGGACAAGTACATAATGGATAAGTTCCTAACCTTCAAGCTTTCCTTATTTAGGGAGAGGTAATTGCAGACATCACTAGACTAGTGACCTTTCCATTGTCCCCTATTAAGAACATGGTGATTGCTGAAGGGCATCCGGTTCTCTTGACACATTTTAAGGTGCACCCTATGGTTTTCAACAGTCCTCTAAGAAACACTAAAGCACTTATTAAGGGTCTTATTGGCATTTGGATAGTAGAAAGGATGTGCAAATCATCCCTCATGGATGAGATACAATCACCTTGAACACCATGGCTTCTATCAGCCATTCACACATGAAGTTTCCACAAAAGCATAGTGTTGAGATGTTACACATGATATGGATTATGGCGTAAGAAGGTTCAATATTAATGAAAGTGGGAAAAAATGCATCTTGCAGAAAATAAAAGAATACAAATCAATTCAATTCCTCTTATAAGACCATGATCTCCCCAAGGATGAATGTATATCCTTTTGACCAAATCTTGGTCAAGTGAATATGCAGAACCAATACCAAAGTATTTATTAGATTAGGCTAAAGAAACCCTTGACGTAAAATCATAGGTCATTAAGTTAATCAAGAATGAATTCCTCATAATTATTACTCTACATCTCATCAACAACAAGGGATTCTAATCAAGACCTTCAACAAATTACACACAGAGCTCGTTAACAAAGATTTTCCTCCATGTAACCATTATATTGTAATAAAATGGGCCCTTATGTTAATTGTTGCCATGATTTAGTTTAGATTCTTATGGATATTTTCAATGCCTTTAAACTTTGCATAATATGTTATTAATTTGTGTGCTATTAAAACCCAAATTGAGCGTTTCGTATAGCATATCATTTCAACCAAAATGTGACATACTTTTTTCTTATCACGTAAGGTCATTGCAAAATATGGTATTCATTGTTATAATTTCAGAATGTAGTCATGTATCTTTCTCTGTAACACCATTTTAAAATAGAAATGAAACATACATTCATTATCATTTAAAAAAATACATAAGAGCACTTATCTTGTAAAATTTCATGAAAATTGGGTAAGGGACTATGTCTCTCCACCTAACCATCAATACTTTCAGTTAGTTCCCACTTGCAGTTATCACCCCTGAGCCAGTTTCTAGACAATGAGATGGTATTTATCAAGGGATTATACACCGACTACTAGCTAAATAGGGACTCTTGATTAGGAAGGCTAGATTCTAATCTCCAAAATTCGTTTTTGGTTACCTCTAATAGTTTCTTTCTCGAACACTATAAAGAAATATTGAAGTGATAACATCTTGGTGACCATAATGAGGACTTCAATCCTTAGTGTAATTAAACTTTAAGGAAGTCTTAAATTTCATCTTCTACCCCTAAAAGTCATTTTTTGAGCGTTAATAAATTTTTTTTCATAAAAACAATTAAAAAGTTTAAATTCTAGCTCCTATGAAGACTCACTATACTAGGGAAAATCTAGATCCAAACCCTGCTACCATAATTGACGACCTATACAAGATTTTAAGAAAACTAAAAAAGGTAGAAACTTAAACAAGTAGTATCCAGTTAGTTAAAGAAAATTCACTCCCCGAGGAATTATGAACTTTCGAAGAAATTCCATTTGATTTTTCATTTGACCTCTCATTATTTAGAACTAAATCAAAGAATGAAATTCATGGAACTGTGTTAAACCCTAATTTTATTCAATTCATTAAGTCAAAAAGGTGCCTATACATCCAGATTTAGATAAATTTGTGTTGGATATTTTTGACAAGTTAGAAGTTTTAACCTCCACATTGATAAGCCATATAGATGATGCTTGCCTTCAACAATCAGTTGAACTAGCTTCCCTCACTACTGCTGCCTCTGAAATTTCCGCTCAATCTTCAAATACTATAAATTTACCTTCATTTACTACCACCTCACCAACTGTAACCCCCACAGTCCATTCCCTTAAACCGGTCATTCAACAAATTTCTATCCAACGAAACTCCTCATCCTCATCTAGTTCATCTCCATTTGTTTCAAGCCCTTCCTCAAGTACCAACACTTTACGCCCTAGTCAAGCCAGAATCTCAACCATGGCAGATAGATATGAACCTTTGGTTCTACCAACTCAACTCCATGCCATGCCCCACGATTATAAAAGCAAAATATTTTTGTTTGATGTTATTAGTTAGTATACCGCCCAACAACATGTGAACAAAATGACTTACTATTTTTAGTTGCATGAGATTGATGAATCTGATGTCCAAATGAGGTTGTTTTCCCAAACATTAATTGGGGATGTTAAGAAATGGTTCAAATCTTTACCTTCTAATCACATTGCAGACTTATCTGCTTTTCATATATTGTTTAGTGATAGATGGGAGGGAAAGAAAAACCCTCTGCAAATACTTTCTGGATATGATAACATTGGAAGAGCTCCTAATGAGTTAGTTCACGATTATTGTACTAGGTTCAAAAACATCTACAATGCAATCCCTGTTAATATTAAGCCTCCATCAGACCTAGCATTAATCAAATTCCTTGATGGTTTTGGCATTGATATGTCATACCAGTTAAGGGAAACAAACCCTAAAACATTGGAGAAAATAAAAGGTAATGTTGTTAGTGCAGAAGCTAATCTATTAGCTAATAAATCTAGAATGATTAATGAAAAGAGAGTTGTCATTAAAGAGGAAACTTCCACTTCTAATGGGAAAATAGATAGTTTAGCAAAGAGTGTAGAAATAATAATGGATAGATTAGAAAACATGGAAAGAAAAAGTCAGTGGGAGAATCAAAATCCACCCCCAATAAGAAACCCCAACTTCACGAAAAATATTAACACTGGAAAGAATGAAATACCAGATTAGAAAATTAGACCACCTTTCCAGGAAAACTATGCTGAGGGTTCACGAAGCCATGAAGGAGAGGATGACACCCAAATAAAATTATTAGGAATAAAAAATGAAGATTTTCTTTTTCTTACTAAGGAAGAACAAGAACTGTACATGCTGCAACAATTGCAATTAGAGTCTGGGGAGTCCTTCGACATTAAATAGGCCTATGAATCTGCCATATATGAGATTCACAAACAATATAGATTAAGATGTAAAAATGACAATGAAACTCCCACTAAGAGGTCAATCGAGACACAAACTAAAAGGATAACAAAATCTCTTATAACCAAAATCCTACAAATCCTCCCTAGGGGAACTCAGGAGACTTCTAGCCCAAAAAATGTAGATATAACTTCATCTGAAACTCAAACTGAAATAGTTACTCAAAACATTACATTTAAGAGAATTCAAAACAAAACTATTGAAACATAGACCGAATTTCCTAACACTGAAAAACAATATAAAAACACACAGACCACATTCGCTAAGGAAGATCTGAACCAATAAAGCAAAAATCAATTGCCTTTCAACATTAAAATTGAGATAGAAAAATTGCAAATATCAGTCACTTTGACTGAGCTAGTGAAAAATGAATCATATAGATCACAGATCACTCAAACATTGAATATAGGTGAAGGGAAAGATGTTGCGAATTTGAATGGTGATCAACTTGAGTTATTGTTTGGCCCTAAAGTAAATGACACCCATCAACAAGGGGTATCGCTACTTTCTACATAGTTTGAACATTCATGACAAAATATTACATAATGTTATGCTAGACTCAGGAGCATCCCATAGCTTAATGCCAAAGGAAATCATGGAGAGACTAAAGTTATATATCACTAGATCATATAATGACCTATTTTCCTTTGACTCTAGCCAAGTTAAATGCCTCGGCCTGATCAAGGATTTGTGCGTAACTCTAGTCCAGTGCCCAACAAAGAGTATTGTGATAGAGATAGTAGTTGTTGACATACCACCCAAATATGGAATGTTGTTATCTTGCTCATGGGGAGAAAAATTGTAGGGATATTTACAATTAGATATGTCATACACCACCATCTCTGTTTTTGGTCAACAAAGAAAACTTTATAGAGAGACCTTGATGAAATACATGGTGAGTAGTGTAGAAAAACCACAGAATTTCCCTATATACTCCATGCATTCTAATATGGACTCTTTCATCTTGTACAATTCAGACCATGACAAAAAGGAAATCATAGTTGTAGAACATAAATACAAAACACCCAACAATGAAAACATTTTCCATGAATCACTATGGCATTTGGATTTTGATGGATCTATGAATAGACTAGGAGCAAGTGTAGGAGTATGGATTCACAACATGGAGATAATCATTTTGAAGGTCATGCATTTAGGTTAAACTTTAAATGCACAAATAACATGGAAAAATATGAAGCTCTAATCTTAGGATTACAAATGGTTATAAAAGTTGGAGCCAAGAGAGTTTCTTTAATGGTAGACTCAGAATTGATTATTAAACAAATCAAAGGTGAATAATCTATAAATAATCCCAAACTAAGCCAATGTAGAGAGATTGTCCTAGATTTGACCAGAGGCCTTCTATAAATAGACTTTGCTTCCATTACTAGTAAATAGAATATGCAAGCCCACAATTTGGCCACTTTTGCTAGTACCTCCAAACTGCTTTTTCAGCCCAACCACCAGTACACTACAGAAGTGTGGCATAGGCCTATCATACCTAACGATTTGAAATATTGGCATATTTTCTCGCAGGATTCTCAAATTTATGATTTCATGAATGTTGAAGGTGAGTTTTAGAATTGTAATATAGATACACACTGTATAGTAGACAATGACATAGATAGTGGGGTAGATGTAAATATTTTAGATATAGTTGAACCCACTAATTTCACTAAAGTAGAAATAAATAACTTAGAAAATGCAGGAATAGAAGAAATAATGAGTGATGATCCTGAAATTGTAAACCTTAAAAATAGTTGTTTGCCTAAGGGAATAGTCCCCTTAGAAGATTTGTTTTATTCAAATGATGTATCTAGGAAACCAAAACTGGAGCCTTCGAAAGCAAATATAGAAGAATGTAACATAGGAACTGAAGAAAAACCTAAACTTGTTAAATTATCAAAAGCGTTACCTCCAAATGAAAAGGTTAAATACATAAATATGTTTAAAGAGTTTCAAGATGTATTTGCATGGAGTTATGAACACCTAAAGTCTTATGACACCAAGATAATTCAACACAACGTACCTAGCAAAGAAGATCATAAACCTTTTAAACAGAAACTTAGGAGAATTAATCCAATTCTTATGCCATCTATTGAGAAGGAAGTAAAGAGAATGTATGATGCCCAAATCATAGTTCCCATTAGATATTCAGATTGGGTCTCAAACTTAGTCACTACTAGGAAGAAAACATGAACAGTCAAACTCTGTGTTCATTTTAGAAATCTAAACAAAGTCTCATTGAAATATAACTATCCTCTACCAAAAATGGACCATATTCTTCAGAGGGTAGTAGGTTCATCTAGAATCTCATTGCTTGATGGATTTTGATGGATAAAATCAAATATTAGTTCAACCAAAGGACCATGCAAAAACTGCATTTAATACTCCTTGGGGTACTTTCATTTATTTGAAAATGCCTTTTGGATTAATGAATGCAGGAGCACCATTTCAAAGAGCTATGGATATAGCCTTTTCTAAAGAAGTACTAACTTCCTAGTTGTTTACCAATATGAAATCACAGTCTTTTCTAAATCTCATAATGAACATATAGATCACCTGAGAAGAGTTTTCATTAAATGCAAAAAATTTGGTATTTCCTTAAATCCGAAAAAAAGACACTCTTTGGTCTAGAAGAAGGTAAACGCTTGGTACATATAATATCCAATGATAGATTTAGAATAGATCCTACTAGAATAGAAGCAATATTGGCCATCATTCATCTCAGAAACATCAAAGAATTACAATCATTTTTAGGCAAAAATAAATTTTCTTAGGAGATTCATTTCAAATTTAGCAAAATTGACTAGAGAACTAAATAACATGTTAAGAAAAGATTTAGCACTTAAATGGAAAGTGGAATATAAACAATCTTTTGAGGCCATCAAACAAACCCTTACCAAAACTCCAGTCCTTATAAATGCTCACTTTCAAAAAGATTTTATAATTTTTTCTTTTGCTTCAACATGCTATTGCAACAGTCTTGTTGCAAAAGAATGATCAAGGATATGAATAGCCCATTGCAATTTTCAGTAAATCTTTAAGAGATGCAACACTAAAATACAACATAATGCAAAAATGAGCATTAGCTTTAGTGAAAGCTATTAAAGATTTTATATTATACATCTTGTATTCACACATTATTGCTTATGTTTCAAAATCAGTAGTAAATGACATTTTGACACAAAATGGGGCTGAAGGGAAAAGAGGCAAATGGATTGCCCCTATTTTGGAATATGACATAGAAATAAAACCTACTAACTTATCAAAGGAAAAGGTTTAGCCAAACTCATGGTTGAATCGAACTGTTAGGTCCTAGATATAAATCTCATTGGTGCCCTTAATGATCAGGAAGAGATGGTGACTCCATAGATCAATGAAATTTTTAGAAATTCACCTTGGTATGTAGATATCATATTTATCTTATCGAACTTACGATCTCCTCTAGTTTATCTAAAACTAAAGCTAGATTTTTGAAAATGAAATCAATGAGACATTGCATCATAGATAATTCTTGATTTTGGAAGGATAATTATGTTATTCTCTTAAATTTTTTACCGAGATATGAAGCTGATAAAATTATGCAAGAATTTCATGGAGGAGATTTTGGAGGACACTTGTATTGGAAGACCACCACTGAAAAAATTCTGAGGGCTAGTTTTTACTATCCCACTCTTTTTGTAAATGTTAAGAAACATGTGACATCTTATCACAACTATCAGATATTTGAGGGAAAAAGAGAGCTTTTACCTTTACCTCTCAAACCCATCTCCATAGAAGTTCCATTTCAACAATGAATTTTAGACTTCATTGGAGAAATTCGCCTAGCCTCCTCATCCCAACAAAAATGGATTTTCACAGCCACTAATTACTTTACCAAATGGATAGAGGAAATCCCTTCTAGACAAGCTACAAACTCTATCATTATCTCCTTCCTTGAAAATAATATCCTACCAATATTTGGATGCCCCTAAAAGATCTTTACTGATAATGCAACTGCCTTTAAATCCAAGAAAATGGTATAATTTTGTAACAAATACCACATCACCCATGGTCATTCCACTACCTTTTACCCTGAAGGTAATGGACTTGTAGAATCCTCTAACAAAATCCTTGTCAATATCATTAAGAAATTACTAGAAGACAACAAAAGTACATGGAACAACAAATTGGCCAATGCCTTATGGGCATACAGACTAACTACCAAAGAGTCCATTGGTACATCTCCCTATCAGTTAGTATATGGAATGGATGTTGTTTTCCCATCCTCTTTGGGAGTGCCAGTGATGAAGCTCGTATAGGAGTTGCTGGTACAACCAAATGATATCCAGAGGAGGATAAATCAAGTAATACACTTGCAACAAACCAGAGAAGAAGTCTATGTCAAATCACAAGTAATCCAGGATAAAATAAAATAAAATAAAATTGATAAAAAGACTAAATCTGATGATTTTTACATAGGTGACAAAGTACTTAAATTGGATTCTAGACGGGAAGACAAGGGAAAACATGGAAAATTTGATTTTATGTGGCAAGGCTCTCATGTCATTTATGGTTACAGAGGTAACAATGTATTTTTCTTGAGAGAGTTAGATGGGACAGATCTATGAGGAGGACCTGTCAATGGTAGAATGTTGAAGCATTACTTTTCAAGAGATTAACAATAATTCACTTTAATTTACTCAGAGTGTATAACAGTGCAGAGTTTAAATTGTATAGGATTGTAATATTTTGAAGTTGAAGCCCGGAGAGAAGGCCCTGAGCTTTTAAGGTTTCACCATCTTAAGCATGAATAAAGTAGAAATACAGAAGAACAATCTACAAGGTAACTTCAGTCATAGTTTGAAAGGCTACTGATCTTAAATTTCTTGACATTTCGCGAGGAAATGCCATCCACTTGTGGAGCCATTGTTAGGGTCCTATAATAATACGATTCATAATTTTGAATTGGCTATGGTTAGTCTTGTAATAGTGTACATACTTTTTCTTTCCGAAAAATGTTTTCCATATTAAAAATTAAAAAACGTAAAGAGGGTATGTCCTAAAATAATAATCAAAGGAAAAAAAGAAAGAAAAAAAGATTAGAAAAATTGAAAAATATGAACCCCAGAAAGCAAAGAAATAAAATAGATCGTGAAACTGTGCAAATTCAAGTGCCACTACTTTTTACTTTACCATGCAAAATAAGGTTATGCACAGCTTGTTAGAAATGCCACAATCCATGATGGTCAAACAACTTAATCTTGACTCATTCATGTTTTAAATTTTATGTTGATAGATAGAGAATGAAGATCTAGCCAAATTGTTTAACCTTGGTAATCAATAGTTAAGTAGAGAATAAAAATGTGCGCATCAGCTTAATCTAAGCTATTGGAAGTTATAAGGTTAGAATTAGATAGTTTGCTTGTCAAAAGAAAAGGAAATAAAGGGTCTGCTAGCTCAAATGCATCCAATAAAGTGAAGAAAATATGTTAGGATAAATAAAGGATAGGTAGAAGAGAGGTTGCAAATATTCTAGGTTTCTTAGTCAAAAGCACATTTATCATGCTTAATCCTATGTTTCATGTGCAAGAGCATTTCTAAGAGTGAAAAGGTATTCACAAGCTTGTTTGTCTAATTCCCGCTCATTTCATTTCACCCTCACATACTTACTTACTAATTGTTTGGCCACTAATTTTTCTTTATTATTATCACTTTTTGAAGCCTATTACATCCATTTCTACCATTCTTTATCAGGTCATTTATCATAATTTATCATATAATTCCATTTTATAATTATTTATGCTCTTATAGATAAATACTATTTCTCTCCTTTGTTTT
The DNA here is from genome assembly GCA_000404065.3 of Pinus taeda. Taxonomy (NCBI): domain Eukaryota; kingdom Viridiplantae; phylum Streptophyta; class Pinopsida; order Pinales; family Pinaceae; genus Pinus; species Pinus taeda. The sequence continues at coordinate 32,958 of APFE030286841.1, read as the reverse complement.
TAGTGAGTTGATGATTATTATGCATGATTCTATCAATGATGGTGTACTAATTGATTTGTTGTAACATCACTCGAGATTTTAGCCTCCAAGATCTTTTCTGGATTGCAAATTTTATCTCCAACTCACAATTAAATATTCCAACTCAGAAATTTACTGGAATAAGAAGTGACTGTTTTTCATTGGACGTTTGAGACAAATGAAGGAGAATCTAGAAAATAAAAAACATGGGTTTTGTCCAGAACGGACCAAGTTAGTGTTCTAGGGAGAATTTTTCCAAAATTCGGTCTGGATTAAGAGAAATGGAAGGCTATTTGAACACAATTTTCTTAGATTTTCTCTTGTGGCGATTTTCAAAATTCTTCCAATTGCAATACCAAATTCGACTTGTTCCCACTGAATGTTGATGGAAAGATCTTTCAGATATGATCTTTTTGATCAATTTGTTTTGTACAATCCAAATTTGTAATGGAAATGATTTTGTAATCAACTTTGTTGTAACTTCCCTTTGCTCTCTCTGTATTTAAATGAAACCATGGATCAAAGAGAAGAGGAATGAGGGGAGAATTAGAGGAGAGTTAGAGGATAATTGGGAGATAATTAGCAGATAAGAGATGGACAATTCTTAGATAGGATGTAGGAGAATATATAAGAGATAAGAGATGAGAGGATGAGAAATTGTTGAATTAGAGGCAAAACCAAGAGCTTCATTATGTTGTAATTATTTCTCTCATATGTTTTAATGAAGGAAGTTATCCATTAAGTTCTACATCCATTATTTGTAATCTGATCTAAGTTTCTTCTCAAGGCGGAGCTGAGTCTTGGGCAGCTGGGCCAACTACCTTGGATGAGGTGCTGCGTTGAACATCTACAGTAGTTAAGTTGTGTGTTATTTTATTTGAATTTCAATTGTCATTCCTTAAAGTAGATTTATTTTCTTTTAAATAATTTGTTGTTTACTGCATTTTCCAAATTTCTTATTTCATCCAGTTTCTAGATTTCATTTAATTTGCTTCTTTAGATTAACATTGCAATAGATTAAATTTCCAATTCAGCAATGTGTGATTTAATCTAGGAATTATTCAAGTTGTGTGACTAGCATAATTATTTTTCCTGTCATTTACATTCTTCTTTTTAATTTTAGTTTTAATATTCAAGTCTTACATTCTATGTCTTATTGAATGTGCTTGATAGTATAGAATACAATCATATAGAACCAGTGTTAGTTTTTGTTATTTTTATGCATATATTTTGTCGATTGCTTTGAAATAAAAATACGCTCCCCAGGTTGATAATTAATGTCTAAGAGATTAGTAGTTTTATTCGTTTACTAACAAATTAATTTTACCCAACATTTTGACACTGTTACTGGGGAGATAGTTAAGTTTCACTACCACACTAATATCTGGTTGTAGATGCATACCTGACTTCATGAGAGTTGGATATTAAAGACGGAAGGTAAGAACCTACGTGTGCATCCTAGGCAACCAGTGATGGGTGTACCCTCAGTAGTCAGGCTTAGGTCATATAGCATGCACCGATATAAGTAGGAATTGTAGAGGTATAATTTTCAAAAACAAATCTCATGATTTCACTTAAGTGGTGATGTAAGCACCACCCATCACTAATCAATTAACAGGAACATTTGAAGGATGAGCCTCAAAGAAACAAATGAAGAACATCTTCTATTATGGTAAGAAATGGCTCACATTGCTACTTTTGAATTCCCTATCTGAGATCTAGGAGTGACACAAATGCACATCATTCCCCCATCTGCTCTACCAGATTTTCATGGTTTGGCAAATGAAGACCCAGATACATTTTTATTTGAGTTGAAGTACATTGTAGAGGATATAATTATTGTACTAATGAACAAAGTTTGAAAGTGTTTCCTCTTACTCTAAAAGGATCAGCTCTCTGATGGTTCATGAACCTTTGTGGGAATTGCATCCAAACATCGGAGGACATGAAGAACATATTCTTGAAGAAGTACCAAGACTATTGCAAGGTTGATGAAGATATTTTTAATATGATATAAGGGGAAAATGAAAGCTTGGAGGACTATGTAGAGCAATTTCATTACAACCTTCAAAAATGAAACCATAAGAATTTGAAGAAAAAGGTCTTAAAAACACTCATTCTCAAAGGAATCAAAGATGAATTTTTAGAACTTTTAAATCTAATGGGAAAAGGCGATGTTTTTCAGTTATCATATGATGATATTTGTGAATTATGCATATGGTATTCAAGAGGAATCTTTAAGGCTAGTAAGAATTCTAGAGGAGTTTCTTCTTTCTTTTCCAAATCTACTACAAGAACATGAGATATAGGAGTTGAAGTCAACGATTTATTTGAACATTTTAAAATTGATTTTATTAGCTCTCTAAATTCACAAATGGATGTTTTACAGGTTCAAAAAAATCAAGAAATTGAAGAAGTGTTTTTCCCTCATTGCCAAAACGAGCATCCCATAGATAGTCACTCTTCCTTATCTAGGATGGAAGTAGCATATCAAAGAGATGTGGAAGCTAAAACAAGGTCAAAACAATGGATATCATGGCCTACATGTATGGTTCAAAACACTTCCTCTCCATTTTCTTACTTGCATCATCCATTATGGAATACTCATGTGTTAGGGCATCCATCTCAATCTCAATATAACTCCCACCGATCTTGTCTACAAGTTTGGCATGGTTCGTCTTATGATTACATACATCTTGTAGCACAAACACATCATCCATATTCTTTTCCAACTTTTCCACAACATCCTACTTGTCTATCAAAACTCTCCACACAACCCAATCAATTACATCATCAAAATGGTCCATGCCCTACACAATTTCCTTCTCAACTCTTTCCACACCCTCATCACAATTAACCAGTACAACATGCTTATGGTGTTGAACTACAAATTTACCTACCCTTCCCACCGATTCTATCTCACAAGCACCGTTGCAGAAAAGTTATATTGAAATTGGGAATGTTTCAAATCCAAAAATTGTAGAAGTTATGAAAGAAAATGAGGTTTCTTCTAGCTTGCATCAACAATCCATTTAAAAACTCAAGAACTTCATGATATGATGGCTATGATAAATCAAGAAAGTAAGGGACATATTGAATATTGCTTTCACTCCATCATTTTTTTGCAACCTCACTCAATACTTCAACAACTTTTGGCACCATCTTTTCAAATTTGGGTATGTACATACTGGAGGCCTTATTTTGAAAATGGATCCACTAGAAGTACTTTTATATGTAAACATATCTATTTTTCAATGTAGAGTAGGTTAGTGTAGAAAATAAAATAAATAAGGACATAAATAAATATAGTTTGCTTTATTTAAAAATAGTTGTTTTTATTACAACACGTTGTTGAAATCAACATTGGTGATAAATGTTTTAATTTTTTATGGATGTAGATGTATGATATTGAAACTAGAAATTTTACAAACACTCATATTCATTTTTATCACGAAATGGAAAAATTGCTTGAATATCATATGTTTTGGCTTGCGGGCTTGATGAAAATTTTGAAAACACATTCAGGACAGTCATGTTTTGAGGCACCAAAAGTGAATATTTTAAAAACCTATTTCTATAATAAGTAGCCCTTGATGTCAAATTTCCAACCCAATTTTAATAACTCCATTTGGATTTGAAACGAAAAATTTATAACCAAAACATCGGCAGGGCATCCAGTAGGTAGCTCAGGAAAAGAGTTGGGACAGTCAGTCTTTGGAGGCCTAAATGACTAGATTTTTAAAAACTGTTTCTAAGGTATATTATTCTATGAATATAGTTTACAAAGAAATTTTAATCACTCAATTTGATATCGTATGAGAAAGTTATGACCCAAATACTAACTATCTATCCTAAATCTGCACTCTTAAAACTCTATTTTTCCAGCTGTTCATTGAAGTATTTGACCCATCAATTATTATTTTCTTCAGAACCTGCTTCTATAGGAGATAAATAAAATAATATAATTTCATTTACACTTTTAATTGGCACAATCTGTCATCAAACAAAATAATTATGCTTACAATATCAACTCTTGGTTTAAGCTCGAAAATTGAAAATGACTATGTTATCCAGGTTGTTCTAAGTGAAATTGACATATCATATCATGGAATTTTTAAAACTTGTTTCTATTAGAGATATATCTCTGACTTTCATTTGGCTTTGGAATCACTCAAATTGGACAAAAAACAAAGACGTTATGATTAAAACACTATAGGTTAGCATAATTGGCCACTACTCTCCCGCACATAATAAATTAATTTTAATTTGTTATTTTTTCCAAGGATTTGTTTTACAGAGTAAATAATTGTTATTCTTTTGCATAATTCTTGGATTATGGGAGCCCGATCGTCTTTCCTTCTCTTTGATTTAGTGTTTTATTGCAAATAGACACTCGTTTTTTGCAGGTCCTAGAAGAATAAAGATGGACAATTTATGAACGAGTGCTTCTTGAAAGAAATTTTAATGAAATAAGGGCATTTCATCCAATTTATTACCTAATGGATTCATAATAGAAGAAATGGAGAATTGATTTCCATTTGAATATTCATGTCACTACTGCCAAAACATTTTTCCAAGAGATCATTTTTTTTCCATTGACAAATTGATATTCTCTTAGTAAATAACATCATAGTTGTCATTCCCAGATGTGGGTGATTAAAGACACTAGTACAATGCAACAAAGTTGGGATGGAAAATGGCACAGTGACATGGCCACCCACGCTTCTAACCAAAAGCTCACCGCCAAAATTAATGGTGTTTTAATGCTTTGTACGGGTTGAGGAAACCTCATTCTAATCCGTATGATGGTGATTTCAGACAGCATTCCCGTTGTTCCACCTCCTATGAACAGAAACTGCCCCCATGTTGCTGTAGAGCCAAGGTTGCACACGAAAATGGGGAGACATTGCTAGATTCTTTGCTGTATTGAAATGGTAGAAGGTGCCCACTTCTCGCATAATCTACTTTGCTGCTTTCGCACTGTTGCTTCGGCCCTGAATCCTGCTTTTGAACCTCGAATTCCCTATTCTCCTGCTCTCAGTGGCCATCCCATACCTCATTTTTCCCCTCCTAGTCCTCGTTGGCCCAATTTTAAGCATTCGACTATTCCTCGTCTACATCACAGGATGTGATATAGAAGAGGTAGTAGAAGAGGAAGAGCAATTTCCCCCCCTCACTGCCCCTTTTTGAATCTACCCTTTTGGATTCCTCCTCATGCTTGAAGGCGGCTCATCTCACGGGTCATTATCCCACCACCCATAGTGATAGGGGGCATGCACAGATGACCAGATCTAGGCATGTTGAAGATGCTCCATAACTCCTTGCTGCCTCTGTCCTGATGCATCATCCCAGCCACTCTACCTAGTTCCAGTTTTGTTGCACGCTAGAACGCCCTTGCATAATTACAACCATTTCAGTCGCTTTCAAAGAGGAGCCTTAAAGCCCTGACATCGCGGTTTGCAACACTTAGGATTGGACCAACATCAACAGAAGGAAAACTCCTAATAGCAGCTCTTGGACATGCAGAACCCATCGTGAAGCTCCGAACCAAAGAGGTGCAGCTCAGGGACACAATATTCCAGGTGGCTACACGAATATGGAAGTAACGACAAGCGCTCAACAACATGAGGAAGATGAGATGGAGGCATACAAGAGTCTGATTGTGGAAGAACCTCTGCCACCAAATGACACCTAGCTACCACAGATTATTTTAGGTTTCAAGCTCCTAGTCACCAAAATTAGGGGTCTTTTCTACTGTTTTTTTTGTAATTTTTGTCAATTTTGATGTTTTGTACAACAAAATATTCCACAATGGCTTTATAGGCTGGTTCCCTTGCGTGGGCAACATACTCCTCTAGTTTTGGAGTGGTTTTCCTGATGAGCACAATCATTTTTAGTTATTGTTTGCTAAACATGGCATAATCTGAGATGGGATCTATAGACGTCGATGCCTCCATGTATTATTTTTTGTTACATTAATAGAATTAGTCATATGTAAAAAAAAAACATCATAACTATTGTAACTTAATTTATATATTTATTTACTATTTTCAAATAAAGTGTTGTTTCTTTTCTAATTTCTCTTATGTTTTCGTGTTTAAGGTGTTTCTTCTCTCAAAGTTGTAGTTTCCACTCCGTTGGCAATTCAACAACACTTTTGCATGTTTTATTTTTGATATTCAAATGATTGAACGATTGTTGTTCAATCAATTGAGTAGCACTTTTATGTGTTTTACTTTTTCTATTCAAATGACTTAATGATTGATATTCGATCGATTGAACAACACTTTTTCGTGTTTTATTTTTGTTGTTCAATCGATTGAAGAACACTTTTGTGTATTTTATTTTTATTGTTCAAATCATTGAACGATTGCTATTGAACAACACTTTTATGTGTTTATTTTGTTGTTAAAATGATTGAACGATTGTTGTTCAATCGATTGAGCAACACTTTTGTGTGTTTTATTTTTGTTATTCAAATGATTGAATGATTGTTGTTCAATCAATTGAACAACACTTTTGTGTATTTTATTTTGTTGTTCAAATGATTGAACGATTGTTGTTTAATAAATTAAACAACAATTTTGCGTGTTTTATTCTTGTTGTTCAAACAATTGAATGATTGTTGTTTAATCAATTGAACAACACTTTTGCATGTTTTATTTTTGTTGTTCAAATGATTGAATGATTGTTGTTCAATCGATTGAACAACACTTTTGCATGTTTTATTTTTGTTGTTTCAACGATTGAACGATTGTTGTTCAATCGATCGAACACCACTTTTGCGTGTTTTATTTTCGTTGTTCAAATGATTGCATGATTTTTGTTCAATCAATTGAACAATGATTTTGCGTGTTTTATTTTTGTTGCTCAAACGATTGAACGATCGTTGTTCAATCGATTGAACAACATTTTTCTGTGTTTTATTTGTTTCTATTCAAATGATTTAACGATTGTTGTTCAATCGATTGAAAAGCACTTTTATGTGTTTTATTTTTTTTATTAAAATGATTGAATAATTAATATTCAATCAATTGAACAACACTTTTGCGTGTTTTATTTTTGCTGTTCAAATGATTGAAAGATTGTTGTTCAATGGATTGAACAAAAATTTTGTGCTTTATTTTTGTTGTTCAAATGATTGAACGATTGTTGTTCAATTAATTGATCAACACTTTTTCATGTTTTATTTTTGTTGTTCAAATCATTGAATGATTATTGTTCAATCAATTGAACAATGCTTTTGCATATTTTATCTTTTTTCCAAATGATTGAACGATTGTTGTTCAATCAATTGAACAACACTTTTGATTGTTTTAGTTTTGTTGTTCACATAATTGAACTATTGTTGTTCAATCAATTGAATAGCATTTTTGCATGTTTAATTTTTGATATTCAACTGATTTAATGATTTCTCTTCAATCAATTAGACAACACTTTTGCATGTTTTACTTTTGTTGTTCAAATGATTGTACAATTGTTGTTCAATCGATTGAACAACACTTTTCCATATTTTATTTGTGTTGTTCAAATGCTCGAACGATTGTTGTTCAATCGATTGAACAACACTTTTGTCTGTTTTATTTTTTCTGTTCAAATGATGGATCGATTGTTGTTCAATCTATTGAACAAGACTTTTGCATATTTTATTGTTGTTGTTCAATCGATTAAACAACAATTTTGCGTGTTTTATTTTTGTTGTTCAAATGATTGAACGATTATTGTTTAATCAATTGAATAACACTTTTGTGTATTTTAATTGTGTTGTTCAAATGATTGAACGATTGTTGTTCAATTGATTAAACAACACTTTGCATGTTTTATTCTTGCTAATCATACAATTGAACAATTGTTGTTCAATGGATTGAACAACACTTTTGCGTGTTTTATTTTTGTTTAAACGATTGAACAATTATTGTTCAATAGATTAAACAATACTTTTGCGTTTTTTTTTGTTGTTCAAATGATTGAACAATTGTTGTTCACATGATTGAACAATTGTTGTTCAATCGACTGAACAATGCTCTTACGTGTTTTATTTTTGTTGTTCAAATGATTGAATGATTGTTGTTCAATAGATTGAACAACACTTTTATTTGTTTTATTTTTGTTGTTCAAATGATTGAACGATTATTGTTCAATCGATTGAACAACAGTTTTGTGCGTATTATTTTTTCCGTTAAAATGATTGAACGATTGTTGTTCAATCAATTGAACAACACCTTTGTCTGTTTTATTTTTTCTGTTCAAATGATTGAATGATTGTTGTCCAATAAATTGAACAACAATTTTACGTGTTTTATTTTTGTTGTTCAAACGATTGAATGGTTGTTGTTCAATCAATTGAACAACACTTTTGCGTGTTTTCTTTTTTTTATTCAAACGATTGAACAATTGTTGTTTAATCGATTGAATAATACTTTTTCATGTTTTATTTTTGTTGTTCAAACCATTGAACGATTGTTGTTCACTTGATTGAACAACAGAGTGATTGTTGTTCAATTGATTGAACAACGCTTTTGCGTGTTTTATTTTTGTTGTTTAAACAATTGAACGATCGTTGTTCAATCAATTGAACAACATTTTTGCGTATTTTATTTTTGTTGTTAAAACGATTAAATGATTGTTACTCAATCGATTGAACAACACATTTGCGTGTTTTATTTTGTTGTTCAAACAATTGAATAATTGTTGTTCAAACAATTGAATGATTGTTGTTCAATCAATTGAACAACACTTTTGCATATTTTATTTTTGTTGTTCAAATAATTGAATGATTGATGTTCAATCCTTTGAACAACACTTTTTCATGCTTTGTTTTTGTTGTTCAAATGGTTGAACAATTGTCGTCTAATCGATTGAGCAACACTTTTACGTGTTTTATTTTTGTTGTTCAAACTATTGAACAATTGTTGTTCAATCGGTTGAACAACACTTTTCCGTATTTTATTTTTGTTGTTCAAATTATTAGATGATTTTTGTTCAATCGATTGAACAACACTTTTGCGTGTTTTGTTTTTTTTGTTCAAAAGATTCAACGAATATTGTTTAATCGATTGAACAACACTTTTGCATGTTTTATTTTTGTTGTTCCTATGATTGAATGATTGTTGTTCAATCAATTGAGCAACACTTTTGCGTGTTTTATTTTTTGTTGTTCAATTGATTACATGATTGTTGTTCAATCAATTGAACAATGATTTTGCGTGTTTTATTTTTTTATGTTCAAAGGATTGAATGATTGTTGTTCAATCAATTGAGCAACACTTTTGTGTGTTTTATTTTTTTCTATTCAAATGATTGGACGATTGTTGTTCAATCGACTAAAAAATAGTTTTGTGTGTTTTATTTCTTCTATTCAAATGATTGAATGATTAACACTCAATCAATTGAACAAAACTTTCGCGTGTTTTATTTTTGTTGTTCAAATGACTGAACAATTGTTGTTCAATCGATTGAACAACACTTTTGTGTGTTTTATTTTGTTGTTCAAATGATTGAATGATTGTTGTTCAATCAATTGATCAACACTTTTGCGTATTTTATTTTTGTTGTTCAAATGATTGAACGATTGTTGTTCAATCAATTGAACAACACTTTTGTATGTTTTATTTCTCTTGTGCAAATGCTTGAACGATTGTTGTTCAATCGATTGAACAACACTTTTCCGTGTTTTATTTTTGTTGTTCAAATGATTGAACGACTGTTGTTCAATCTATTGAACAACACTTTTGCATATTTTATTGTTGTTGTTCAAATGATTGAATGATTTATGTTCAATCGATTCAACAACACTTTTGCATTTTTTATTTTTGTTGTTCAACTGATTGAACGATTATTGTCCAATCAATTAAACGACACCTTTGCGTGTTTTATTTTTGTTGTTCAAATGATTGAACGATTGTTGTTCAATCAATGGAACAACACTTCTCTATGCTTTATTTTTGTTGTTCAATCAATTGAACAATACTTTTGCGTGTTTTATTTTTGTTGTTCGAACGATTAACCAATTGTTGTTCAATCGATTGAACAATGCTTTTGTATGTTTTATTTTTGTTGTTCAAACAATTGAACAATTGTTGTTCAATCGATTGAACAATGCTTTTGTATGTTTTATTTTTGTTATTCAAACGATTGAACGATTGTTGTTCAATCAAATAAACAACACTTTTGCGTGTTTTATTTTTGTTGTTCAAATGATTGAACGATTCTTGTTCAATCGATTGAACAACACTTTTGCGAGTTTTATTTTTGTTGTTCAAATGATTGAAAAACACTTTTGCGTGCTTTATTTTTGTTGTTCAAATGATTGAACAATTGTTGTTCAATCGATTGAACAACGTTTTTGTGTGTTTTATTTTTGCTATTCAAACAATTGAAAAATTGTTGTTGAATCAAGTGAACAAAGCTTGTGTGTGTTTTATTTTTGTTGTTCAAATGATTGAACAATTATTTTTTAATCAATTGAACAATGTTTTTATGAGTTTTATTTTTGTTGTTCAAACAATTGAACGATTGTTGTTCAATCGATTGAACAATGCTTTTGCATGTTTTATTTTTGTTGTTTAAATGATTGAACAATTGATGTTCAATCTATTGAACAACGCTTTTACGTACTTTATTTTTATTATTCAATCGATTGAATGGTTATTGTTCAATCTATTAAACAACACTTTTGCATGTTTTATTTTTGTTGTTCAATCAATTGAGAAACACTTTTGCATGTTTCATTTTTGTTGTTCATATAATTGAACGATTTTTGTTCATTCTTTTGAACAACACTTTTGCGTGTTTTATTTTTGTTGTTCAAATGATTGAACCATTGTTCTTCAATAAATTGAACAACAATTATGTGTGTTTTATTTTTGTTGTTCGAATGATTGAACAATTGTTGTTCAATCGATTAAACAACACTTCTGCGTGTTTTATTTTTGTTGTTCAAATTATTGAATCATTGTTGTTCAATCAATTGAACAACACTTTTGCATGTTTTATTTTTGTTGTTCAAACGAATGAAAAATTGTTGTTCAATCGATTGGACAACACTTTTGTGTGTTTTATTTTTGTTGTTCAAACAATTGAACAACACTTTTCCATGTTTTACGTTTTTTGTTCAAAATGATTGGACGATTGTTGTTCAATCAATTGAACAAAACTTTTGTGTGTTTTATTTTTGTTGTTCAAATGATTGAACGATTGTTGTTCAATCGATTGGACAACACTTTTGCATGTTTTATTTTTGTTGTTCAAATGATTGAATGATTCTTGCTCAGTCGATTGAAATGCACTTTTGCGTGTTTTTTTTGTTGTTGTGCAAATGACGAAATGATTGTTGTTCAATCAATTAAACAACACTTTTGTGTGTTTTATTTTTGTTGTTCAAATTTTTTGTATGATCGTTGTTCAATTAATTGAACAACACTTTTACGTGTTTTATTTTTGTTGTTCAATCGATTGAATAACACTTTTGTGTTTTTGACTTTTCCTATTCAATTGATTGAATGATTTCTATTAAATCAATTCAACAACATTTTTTGCATTTTTGTAGGAATAACTATGATTTCTCTTTACTATTTCATCGCTAGTCATTTTGTCATTTTTTTCTCTTTTATGTTTTGAATAAAAAACCTTTTGGCTGGATTTATGCCTATGATAAAGAAAAACAGTAATATTAATACCATTATGACTTATAAAACCTTTTGATGGTCATCTTTATTCCGAAGGTGACACTGTGCACTTATATAATGACTGGTTGAATATCTTCTCTTTAGGCACATCATAAAATGATTGGTTATTCTAATACCTTACTAGTTTATCTTTTGCACTTTCAAATGGATAAATCCATTTGATATGATGATATGGGGGCAGAAACATAACTTTCAATGGAATTTTTTTTACTTCTTATGCCATCCATGGCTCTTAAGGAGTAAATGAACCTCCCTCTCTTTACAATAAAAGCATTCAAATATAAAAATATGAAAATTGTATAAGCATTGTCTTAAAAAGGATAGGCGCCCTCATCACGAGCCAACCTACCATGATCTTAGTGGTGTAATGGGTGACATTCCATTATGGCCACCACACCATGGTAATTACCTTCTTGAAAGTTAAAAACTTCAGAAGGACAAGGGGTTTCATCACGGGCTAGCCTAATCACTTAGTTATATCCTAGTGAATGACACCATGATTATCTGGTTACCATGCCAACGTAGTGGTCTCTTTAGAGCAATAAAAAACAGAAAACAATCTAAATACTAAATGGAGGACTTTGGCTCATTTTTGGGGTTAAAAAGCAACCCTGTTGAGGCTATGAACGCTTGCTGATAGCAGTGGCTCTACTTGTGGTATTGAAGTACTATGTTACACTGCCAAATACTCTCTATTCTATTACCCCCTATGGATTCATTTTTGAAGCAGAATTTACCATTTGAACAACATTTCTAATTCAATTAGCCAACATGCACGGTAAACTATATATTTATACACATTATATCATTATTGTCCAATCACTCTACCACCAATCATTAACATTTAGCGATAGTGATGCGTTCATAACTTTTCCACCTAAGGTAAATATCTATTTACATAATGATCCAATATCTGTTTTGTTCTTTTTTGGGGCATTTCAAATCCTTTGATGTGTAATGCATTGATTGCCTTCATCATATTTTACGCATTTTTTATTTGATTGGTCACCTGCATTTTTGAGTCCTCTACGTCCTTTCCCATTTTCCTATGCTTTATGGTCATGGACACCCTTTTCTGATTTGAGGGGGGAAGATATACATTATGGGATAACATGTGTAATAATTACTGAATCCTACCATAACTTGCTGATTTGACAAAATATTATTATTGCATTTATCAAAAAGTTTTTCTGATTGAAATTTTTACATGCACCTTATCTGTTGTTGTTCAAAACTAAAACTGTGAATTCAAGAAAAATGCATATAGAGTAGTGAATTTCTTACAGGAGAACAACAAGAATGGGAAGAAACTCTATTCGAAATGAGTCCACACTATTGCAACACGCAAAAGAGGCTTGAGCAACTTGCAAACAGGATGTGCTTGCATGGCCTCCTCCTTTTGGATCAGTTTCAACATCATCTCAGCATACATCAGCTTCAACAAATACCAGTCCATACAAGTCATTACACATTATTTTCAAAGGTAAAACTTGAGGTAAAATAGCATAAGTTTCTATTTTATTAAAAGTTTAGGAGAATTTCTTAAAAGTCCATTAGGCATTATTTATCATCATTCATTCCACATCTTTACCACTTCCCATTTGTCATAGACATAGAAGCTTTCAGTTTAGGGGAGCATTACTCTCATTCATTTATTTATTATGATCATGCCATCATCCACCGATCTCCTTATTCATTCTCAAACCTTTCTTATTCCATGTTGTTTTACACCAAGCATAGATTTCAACCACAATTGTAGCAACCACTTCAATTTGTTTTCTAGTATTGCATGAAGGCATTCTAGTTCTCTAGTTTGGGGGAGGAATTGCTACACATGATGGTTTTTTTCTACTTTCTTTCTCATTTAAGGCATACAATTTCATTTTTATATAGTGCAGAAATTGATTTGTGCATATCTTTAAAACTATGAACTGAATTTTTGGACAACAAAGAGGTATCATTAAAATACATGAACCCATAAAATTTCAAGTTAAATTAGTTTGTAAAATTTCAGAAATCATCCACTTTCACCTATATCCATTTTGATTATATCTCATGATTCGTGCATCAAAACGATATGATTTTTGGAGAATTAATATAGTAGAAATCTTCTTGCCAAATTTCAGTAAAATCCGGTTTTTAGTTTTTGACAACATGGTTAATGAATTTGTCGTTACTTATATCATATTTTTCTGCAACTTCATATACATATGGTTGAAAGTCAATGTGAAAATTGTTAGGCCTTCATCAACATTGATAAAATTCAATATTCATTATTTGAGGAAGAACTCATTTGTTCCATCACTTTCATGACCTGGGATGAACATTTCTTATAGCTTGGTTAATACAGAGACTTTCGGGTTGCATGAGGACATGCAACATATTCAGTTTGGGGGTATGTTGGGCAACTAATTTGTCCTTATTATTATCAATTTTTGACACCTATTTCATCTATTTCTACCATTCTTTATCACGTCATTTATCATAATTTATCATATAATTCCATTTTATAGTTATTTATGCTCTTATGGATAAATACTACTTTTCTCTTCTTCTTTGTTAATAAATTCATGATTATTATGCATGATTTACTAATTTTGGTTTACTAATGGAGTTTTTGTAACACCACTCATGATTTTAGCCTCCAAGATTTTTTCCAAATTGCAAATTTGATCTCCAACTCACAATTAAATATTCTAACTCAGAAATTCGCTGGAATAAGAAGTGACAGTTTTTCATTGGACATTTCAGACAAATCAGGAGAATCTAGAAAACCCAAAACATAGCTTTTGTCTAGAACGAACTGAATTAGTTTTATTACGAGCAGTTTTCCAAAATTCGGTTTGTATTAAGAGAAAGGGAAGGTTCTTAGAAGATGATTTTCTCAGATTTGTTGTTGTGGCCATTTCCCAAATTCTTCCAATTGCAATACCAAATTCAACTTGTCCTTGCTGAATGTTGATGGAAAAATCTTTCAGATATGATCTTGCTGATCAATTTGTTTTGTACAATCCAAATTTGTAATGGATTTCATTTTGTAATTAGCTTTGTTGTAACTTCCCTTTGCTCTATGTGTACTTAAATGACAACAGAGATCAAAGAGAAGAGGAAGGATGGGAGAATTAGAGGAGAATTAGAGGATAATTGGGAGATAATCAGGAGATACGATATGGAAAATTCTTAGATAGGATGTAGGAGAATAGATAAGAGATAAGAGATGAGAAGATGAACAATTGTTGAATTTGAGGCAAAGCAAAGAGCTTCATTATGTTGTAATTATTTCTCTCATATGTTTAATGAAGGATGTTATCCATTGAGTTCTACATTTGTTATTCGTAATCTGATATGAGTTTCTTCTTAAGGCAGAATTGAGCCTTAGGCAGCTAGGCCCACTACCTTGGGTGAGATGCTTCCTTGAACATCTATAGTAGTTTAGTTGTGTGTTTTTTTTATTTGAATTTCAATTGTCATTCCTTAATGTAGATTTCTTTTCTTTTAACTAATTTGTTGCTTGCTGGATTTTCCAAATTTGTTATTTCATCCAATTTCTAGATTTTATTTAATTTGCTGGTCTAGATTAGCATTTCAAATTTGTTGAGTGCAATAGATGAAATTTCCAATTCAACAATGTGTGGTTTAATCTAACAATGATTCAAGTTGTGTGATTAACATAATTGTTTTTCCTGTCATTTACTTTCTTCTTTTTAATTTTAGTTTTATTATTCAAGTCTTACATTTTATTTCTTGTTGAATGAGCTTGATAGTATAGAATACAATCATATAAAACCAGTGTTATTTGTTGGTATTGTTATGCATATATTTTTCCAAATGCCTTGAAATAAAAAGACGCTCCTCAGGTTGATAATTAATGTCAAAGAGATTAGTTCTTTTATTCGTTTATTAAGAAATTAATTTTACCCATCACTAATTTCCCATTCTCCCATTATTTCTTATAAAATCCCCTTTTCCCCTCATCTTCACCCTTACCCCTTGGTTTCACACATTCCTCTAGGAATTGACCTACAAAAATAATCCCCCTACCAAAAAACCACTTTAGCCTAGTGTGAAACCCATTCCCCATTGCAAATATTACCATCCCCCTCATTAATTTCAATATTTCCCTTCCAAACCCATAAAAAACCCCTTATCCTAAGTTTTTATCCCCCTACATAAGTTAACTAACATCCCGTTCCATATTTCCCTGATAAATCCCTTTTAACCCACCAACCCTTCGTGTAGTTAAAATACCTTGCCACAATAACTCTAGGTCCCACTCCATTAAACCTTCATTTATTTTTAATCTCGACTATATGTATTAATTAATTATAATTATTTGTAATTAAACTATTGGACCCCACAAATCCCAGTCCCTTTCCCCTTCATGCAGGTTGACCACACGAATGTCATCCAATATCCCATCCCCAGATCTACCGATGCACATCCATATTGCACACATTCACCGTTCGACCGTTAGCAGCCTCAGAGTACATTAGAGTCGCAATTTTTCCTGGACACTGTTCCGCTATGTGGTAGCCCCAGGCTAGATAATGTGCTCGTGAGGAAATACCGCCTACCGTCCAAAAGTAGTGCGATGGCCCAAAAAAACACCTCCCCGCCAAGACCAAAAACAATCCAAAATGTATCTGTTGATAGTTAAAGGGCCAAAGAAGCCCCATTTTATCCTTTTCACTCGTTTTCAATGTGAGTGTCACTAAAGCCATTATGTGACACCCTGAACCTATTTAACCAAAATTGACCATCATCTACAACTCAAAGAAGCTCTAGACATCCAATTCAAGCCTCCAATGCACAGCAGAAGCCATCGTAGCCTCTTGATTTCACCATTAAAACTAGGTTGCAACCCATACAACCAAATTCCAAGTATTCTTGGGAAAACCAAAACAACTCTTTAAATTTGTTAGAGTATAGTGAAATTAAAAGACTAATTAATTGAAATTAATTAATATTTGCCTAAATTGAAGAGTGATTCACTTATATACCCAAAACCCCTCTTTTGCAAACTGTGATTACCCTCTCATTGAACCAGAGCCTTCAAATCTTACTTCTGCAGCAATTACAGGTGTAATTCATACCTCTATTTCTAAATATGGATTTCCAAACCTCTTTGGACGTGAGACCCCTGTTAACCCCTCACCTTAACATTGATCATTTGGCATTAGCAGATAGGGATTTTCAAATAAGGGACACTGCTTGACAAGTCTACCTCATGAAGCTCCACTGCTTGAGTGAGGATATATTCATTAACCAAAACAATGACATCTACCTTTGGGAATCCAATTTACCCAGGTATTTATTCCCAAAAGTTCACCCATTCCATGATATCATACATTTTTGTCATGCCTGCTATATTCCTAGCTAGAGAGCTATTGTTGCGCCTAACTAGTAACTTTTATTCGCCATCACTGTAGAATCCATCAACCAAATGCTGCAGGTCCAAGCAAGCCCTAATGAGACCCAATTGTCTATTGGCAACTTGCTAGACCTTTATGTAAAATTAGACCTGGCTAAAATAACACAAATTTTCCAAACCTTCATCATAGAAGACCGCCATACTCCTATAGATAGTCCACCTTATGTTGCCACCATTTCTTTAGAGAGAGGAAAAAAGATAATTACCACGCTCTCTTGCATCCTAGGATATACGTCAGATGAGCATGTGGATGAGGTTATACTGACCTTTCTCTCCATCTTCACCCGATGCAAGCGTCATGCTATCATGTACAACTATGCTCAATTCATTGTAGACAATATGCATGAAAAACTCACTAGACTGCCAACTAAAAGAGTTTTCAAGTACTCTTCAGTGTTATTTGACATGGTTTTGTATTATCAAGCAAATAAATTCCCTACCAATGTCTAGAAGTTGGATACAAAGGGGAAAGATAGATCAATTATTTATTGGACACCTTTGATCTAGAAATACTCCACAACATTCACCTATCAGGACTTCATCGACTCATTCGTCCATCCAGTCATGAACATGCTGACTAGTACCCCTCATCCTAGAATCAGCCAAGAAATAAAAGGGGTGTTACAAGTTGCTAAGAACAACAAGGTAAGAGACTGATATTTGTACCAGAACCACACTGAAATTAGAGTTTATGGAAGCCAAATTTCCCCTTATAAATTGCCCAAATACATCCTTCAGAGGATATTTTCACTTGAGTATTTTAGGCAGATCATTAGTTTAGATGAGGTGAACTTCCTAGTAGTTAGGAAGAAGACCCAATTTAAAATGAAAAACCAATTAGGCCCCTTCATATGTAATAATAGAGAAACTATACCTAAGGCTGAAAAAATGTTGCAGGACATGAAATTCAGGAACAACTTCATGTGGCAGTATGACCCTCATGGGGTCATAAATAAGTTAAGACTCAAAGGAAAATTGGGACCTTTCATCCACCATCCAAGACCTGATATTTATTGGTTTGCCAAACAATCAGAATGATTGGAAAACACTTTGATATATATGGATAGCATAGTAGTGGATGTAGAGAACACACTCATTGATGTTGAAAAGAAAAATAACCAAAGTTCTTTCCTATAGGTTCCAAAACTAGGTGAAGCAATGAATAATCCTCTTGTTTTATAGAACTCAGAAAAGGAGGAGAGGAATCCAAAAGGAAACAAGGAGGAGGGTTCTAGTTCTACCATGGAGACCATAGATGAGTACTTTGAACTCAGGAAAATGCCCAAGTTTAATCCCATGTCCAAACAACAAGAAAACATTGAATCTATTATCTCAAAATCTGACCCTGGAAGGCTACAGACCAGGAAGACTTCAAGTAACTATTTCAAGCCTACTTTGGGTTGAGGCTTAGCCTCCCCAACTAGAGAGGGCTCTCTCAAAGGATTAATGTTTTTTATTATGATTAAGATGGCTAACTCTTTTGAAACAAATGTAAAAATATGAGTGGGGGAAACACAATTAGAAACTATCCATTGGGCTTATGGAGTCAACATCATTTCTGTATAACAATAGCATCAACCTTACATAGAAGTCAAGGCATTCAGGATTCAACACACTTAGAACATATGAAAAACATATAGGACCACATAGCCTATGAATGTATACAGGAAATTAGAGCACCATGAGTGAGTTCTAAGTGATTACACATTCATAAGACTGCATAAATTGGGAAAAGAACAATACAACACATTTTGAACATCGAATCCCTCCTGAGTCCTAAGAAGCAAAGCCAATATTGTATTACTAAAATAGAGTATTTTCATAAAGCCAAATGGCAGAGATTTTTTTTTAATAAATTTTCAACCCCTTGGTACCTTGCTCTCTCTCCTATATATAGAATTCTTGAGATTCATCCTCCAGCATGAGGGGAACTCGAGTTCTGATTGCTATGATGACACCTATTAACCTTTAAAACTAACTAATAAATATAACTGACTGCTAACTAGCGGTTTAAGAGACCTAAGACAATTAGGATTACTCTACATCATGTTAAACATAGCATTCATTACAATCAAGATTCCTTCTCTGATAAGTGGTTTCCTTCATCTTTAGCCTTGATGGATGTTTAAAGCTCTTTGTTGGCCCTTACTGTCTTATTTCTTCACTACTGTTGATAAATAGGAAACTGCCCCTGTTTTTATGCTTTTGGATTCCTCAAAGATATTCAGAAGTAATTAACCATGTTGATCTTTTTCAGTTACCCAACAATCCATTTGAGTGGCACATTCTACATGTGCTGTAAGCCCTTCCCATATACATGTGTGATGACAAAAACTTTTCAAAACTGATTGAAAAGTCATTTACAATAATTTGTATAACAAAAAGTTTAAAGTTCTTATAACTTCCTCTCGCTTGTTTTTCTCTGGCTGATTTATTGCACATTGTAAATGATCTTTTTCTGAAACTTCCTTTCAAAAATTTTCCCTCGACCCCTCAAAATTGATCAACTGAGTTTTAATTAGGTAGCTATAGTAGTTTCATAGCACACTACGAAACTGTTGTGCATTATGCATCACCTACAGCAATTTCGTAGCGCGCTACAAAACTGCTGTGTAATCACAAAACACAGTTTTAATACCAAACTCTGGCTGTCTTGAGCTTTCTTTTCTTGAATTGTCTTTTTCATCTACCCTGAAATTACTAGCTGAATATGGATCGTCCACCATAGCAAGGTTACTGTATGCTGAGCTTAACCAGTCTTGTACTTCCTTTGTGCTTTTGAGATCCCTGCACATGCGAACTTCTTGCTATGATTTTGTAACTCTTCATCTTTTTCACCATATGTATCTAATGCTTTCCATGCTTGATGTATCACGTTGAAACAATTCTCACTTTCCTATTTGAAATCATTGGAACAAGATTGTAGAATATATCAAATGGTACAATGTATTCAAAATGCAATATTGACGCAGATGAAGCTAGGGCACGTATTGCAATATGTGGATATTTCGACCTCATCCAAGCAGATAACATTCCACCATAAGAACCACCAAACAAGATAGCTGGACAAGCCTCGGCAGATAGGTTCTTCAACTGTGAGATAAGATAGTGAATCTTCATTCTTGTAGGCCACACTCTGATTGCCATAGGGTATAGAATCTCCATAGTAGCGGTGTTCTAGAAAGATGAGCACAGCTCAGAACTAAGGTGCTATGTCCCATATTTATCCAGTGTTCACAACAAACCAGTCAATGTAGCCCTCATTTCCGCAATAAAGAAAAATAGGCCCCATACACTTGAGGATGATAATTATATACCTGCAGTGCACTTTCAAAACAACCAGGAATGACATGGTCTCAACAGAGTAGTATCCACGATCAACATAGTCGCCCATGAAGGGATAGTTGGTATCAAGAGCCTTGCCACCGATGCGAAAAAGCTCTATCGGATCATGGAACCAATGTAGCATCAGTTGCCTGCTGAACAGCTTTGCAAGCTTGTACGCCTCCAGTCCGTGCAAGATCACACAATGAGGTCTCAAGTTTTTTACTAACAGTTAAGCGTAGATTCATGACATTTTGTAGGTGCTGAATGGCATCTTGGACCTCTTCTCGTTGTAGTTTAGCAAGGTATGAAACTGATGACTTTGAAATTGAAAAATCACAATGTGGACACAATATGCAAGCCAAGAAGAAGCAAAAGAAACCGGTGACCAACATCAGTGGCTCTGCTAGCATTGAAAATGTACTAAATTTATAATAAACCTGAAAGAATATATTATGTTCAGGCACCACATTCTTCTGTTGGAATTCTGATTGCAGTAGCTTCCAATACCCTTCCATCCACACCATTACAGATACACACAATCTCAATTGTGTTCTGCCATAGAAATCCTTTGAAAAGAATAATCATAACCATGAAGACTATATGATTGAATTGGACCTTGTAAAATTTCAATGTATTTCTCAATGTCTTTAGGAACTTCATTCAAAAATTTCATCTTATCTTCTGTCTTGCATTCAAATGATTTTAAATATGAAGACAAGGACAAAGAAAAAATTTCATATATTTCTTCATTAATATGATCATCATTCCATTGTTTGAAACCTCGAATTGAAGGAGATTTTGCCAGCAAATTTGATCTATATACCCATTCCTCCAAAAATATAAGCTAAAAGTCTGCAAATGACTTAATAGATTTGGCAGGAAAGCTTTCAACCCACTATTTACACTTCCCTTGAAATTAATCATAGAACAACATAATGCAAACATCCTCATGTTTAACTCTAAGAAGCTCAGTAAAATCATAGAAATCTGATATATGCTTCAAAGTCAAACTCAAATATTCTCCATTGAATTTTGGACCATTACTTAGAAAATATGCATCCCTAGGAAAATCATTTGGGAAACCATGAATTCCTGAAAAATTTATGCATGCATACCTTGAAATAAGAATGGTAGCATCTGGGGCCTTCATAACTCCAGTGGAATCACCATGAATCTATGAATTTTGAATTCTTCAACAATGGAGTCGCCAAGGTAGATTGCAGCTTCGAAAATTCTTCTGAGCTCCTGCTACCTTCAGAAGTTCAGTCTTTTGTTTTCAGGAAAGAATAATCTTCAGGCTACCAGCAGATGCACCAAAATGTTATCTCAAAATTTGACCCTGGAAGGCTGCAGACTAGGAAGACCTCAACTAAGTATTTCAAACCTACTTTAGGCTGAGGGTTAGCCTCCCCAACCAGAGAGGGCTCTCTCAAAGGATTAATGTTTTTGATTATGATTAAGATGGCTAACTCTTGTGAAACGAATGTAAAAATATGAGGGGTGGAAACACAATTAGAACTATCCATTGGACTTATGGAGTCAACATCATTTCAGTATAACAATAGTATCAACCTTAAATATAAGTCGGGGCATTCAGGATTCAACACATTTAGAACATACCAAAAACATATAGGACCACATATTCTATGAATGTATACAGGAAATTAGAGCACCATGAGTGAGTTCTAAGTGATTAAACATTCATACCACTATAAATATTGGGAAAAGAACAATACAACACACTTTGAACATTGAATCCCTCCTGAGTCCTGAGAAGCAAAGCCAATCTTGTATTACTAAAACAAAGTCTTTTCATAAAGCCAAATATCAGAGTTTTCTTTTAAATAAATTTCCAACCCCTTGGTACCTTGCTCTCTCTCCTATATATAGAATTCTTGAGATTCCTGCTCTAGCATGAGGGGAACTCAAATTGTGCTTGCTATGATGACACCTATTAACCTTTAAAACTAACTAATAAATATAATTGACTGCTAATTAGCGGTTTAAGAGACCTAAGACAATTAGGATTACTCTACATCATGCTGAACATAGCATTTATTACAATTAGGATTCATTCTCTCATAAGTTGTTTCCTTCAGCTTTAGCCTTGATGGATGTTTAAAGCTCTTTGCTAGCCCTTACTGTCTTATTTCTTCATTGCTGCTGAGAAATAGGAAAATCCCCCTGTTTTTATGCTTTTGGTTTCCTCAAAGATATTCAGAAGTAATTAACCATGTTGATCCTTTTTAGTTACCGAACAATCCATTTGAGTGGCACGTTCTTCATGTGTTGTAAGCCTTTCCCATATACATGTGTGATGACAAAAACTTTTCAAAACGGATTGAAAAGTCATTTACAATAATTTGTATAACAAGAAGTTTAAAGTTCTTATAACTTCCTCACACTTGTTTTGCCCTGGCTGATTGCTTGCACATTGTAAATGATCTTTTTCTGAGACTTCCTTTCAAAAATTTTCCCTCGGTCCCTCAAAATTGGTCAACTGAGCTTTAATTAGGCAGCTATAGCCATTTTGTAGCACACTACGAAAATGTTGTGCATTATGCATCACCTATAGTAGTTTCGTAGCGCACTACAAAATTGCGGTGTGATCACAAAACACAGCTTTAATACAAAACTCTGACTGTCTTGAGCTTTCTTTTCTTGAATTGTCTTTTTCATCTGCCCTGAAATTACTAGCTGAATATGGATAGTCCACCATAGCAAGGTTACTATATGCTAAGCTTAACTAGTCTTGTACTTCCTTTGTGCTTTTGAGATCCCTGCACATGTGAAACTTCTTGCTATGATTTTGTAACTCTTCATATTTTTCACCATATGTCTCTAATGCTTTCTATGATTGATGTATCACCTTGAAACAGTTCTCACTTTCCCATTTGAAATCATTTAAACAAGATTGTAGAATATATCAGGTGGTACAATGTCTTCAAACTGCAATATTGACGCAGATGAAGCTAGGGCACCTATTGCAATATGTTGATATTTTTCGACCTCATCCAAGAAGCTAACAATCCACCATAATAACCACCAAACAAGACAGTTGGACAAGCCTTGGCAGATAAGTTCTTCAGCTGTGAGATAAGATAGTGAATCTTCATCCTTGTAGGCCACACTCTGATTGCCATAGGGTATAGACTCTCCATAGTAGCGGTGTTCTAGAAAGACGAGCACAGCTCCGAACTAGGGTGCTATGTCCCATATAAATATAGTGTTCACAACAAACCAGTGAATGTAGCCCTCATTTCCGCAATAAAGAAAAACAGACCGCATACACTTGCGTATGGTAATTCTATCCCTGTAGCGCACTTTCAAAACAACCAACAATGACACGGTCTCAAGAGAGTAGTATCCACAATTAACATAGTCGCCCATGAATGGATAGTTGGTATCAAGAGCCTTGCCACCGATGCGAATAAGCTCTATCGGATCATGGAACCAATGTAGCATCAGCTGCCTTCCAAACAGCTTTGCAAGCTTGTATGCCTCTAGTCCGTGCAAGATCACGCAACGAGGTCTCAAGTTGTTTACCAACAGTTAAGCACAGATTCATGACATTTTGTAGGCACTGAGTGGCATCTTGGACCTCTTCTTGCTGTAGTTTAGCAAGGTATGAAATTGATGACTTTGAAATTGAAAAATCGGAATGTGGACACAATATGCAAGCCAAAAAGAAGCAGAAGAAACCGGTGACCAACATCAGTGGCTCTGCTAGCATTGAAAATGTACTAAATTTATAATAAACCTGAAAGAATATATTATGTTCAGACACCACATTCTTCTATTGGAATTTTGATTGCAACAGTTTCCAATACCCTTCCATCCACACCATTACAGATACGCACAATCTCAATTGAGCTTACCTTTATGCCCCAAGGTTTACTGTGTCATCTACACGACCATGTGCTCGATAATATCCTCCTGTAGTTTGCTCAAATTCATCCGCTAGAGCTAAAGGCAAAAAATTGTAACACGGTACAGAAGCCAATAGAGAACCTGAGACATGACTATAAGAAAAGCATTCCTCTTGTTTTTCATCACTGATTTTTGGTGTCAAAGATGTTCTGTAGGATTGCAAAGGGGGCCATCACAAACAGGGTGTACCTCGAATTTCTAGTAGATATCCATCTACAGAAATAGGCAGAAGTGCACCATAGTCAACAATGGCTTCAACGTGCTCAGGGCCACCGTATTGAGGCATTTTCCCAGGCGGTCCAATCCGGACATTGTTAACATTAATAATATTATGGCCTCTACTGCTACAGTTTACCCTTAAAAAATCTATTACAGTGCCATATATCAATAAAGAGATTGATTTCATTATCAACTACAATAAAATATCCATGATATTGAACATATAGTGCAAGAATATGACCATGATGACCACATTCAGACTGTAACTCTCTTAAACCATCATCATGGAGCTCCCATTTGTATAACTGAATATTTTGATTGACGCCAGCAAGAAACTTTCCATTAAATGCATTTAGATCATAAATAGAACCCTTTGTCTCCTTCTCAGTAACCACTGCAAACATGTGCCAGTACCAAGACACCTAACGACCTAATGATGAAGATAAGTGGTTGGATATGATAGATGAAGTGTATAAGCTGACAACTGTTGATGTAAACACAACGGATTTTGATAAATATGAGAGTTGGGTGAGATTTGCTATGGATCAACACGAATCCCTGATTTTGTAATGCAGTGAGTGCAAAATCGGTGTTTTGCGCTACGAAATCACTTAGACAGTTTCTGAGCTACGAAATCACCTAGACAGTTTCGTAGCGCATATGAACTTTGAAATGAGTTTCGACATATGATATTCATGTGAGATATGAGACCAATGATAGACTAAAATAGAAAACTGACCCCATTTGACATACTGACAAGAATCTTAACAAGACTCTAAAACAACATGAAAAGACTAGACCCAAAACTGACACCAACCCTTTGACAAACTTAAAAAAATTGATGTTAAAAATTTAAAACATTTTTTCATGAGTGATAACAAAATCAGTGGAAATCATTGACACTGAAACAATGGGGAAAAGAAGAAAAGACATAGCTGCTTCAGGAGAGACACAACAATCATCAACCTCCAACACTCAAATGATTGAGAGACAACTAAGTGTTGAGGTTTCCTCCTTCACTAGGCCAATAGATAAAGAAAAGGACATTAAAGATAGGCAAAAGGAAATAAAAGACCTTGCCTCAATAACCGTAGGTCCCACTCAATTAAACCTACACATATATTTAATCCCAAATTTATGTATTAATTAATTAGAATTATTTGTAATTAAACTGCCAGGCCCTGCAAATCCTAGTCCCTTTTCCCTTCATGTAGCTTGAGCGCATAACTGTCATCCAATATCCCAACCCTAGATCTGTCGATGCACATCCATATCATGTACATTCACCGTCTGATCATTAGCAAATAAAGAGCACGTGAGAGTCACGGTTTTGCTTGGGCATTGTTTCTCTATGTGGTAGCCCAAGGCTAGATAATGTGCTCACAAGGAAATACTTCCTTCCATCCAAAAGCGGTGTAATGGCCCAAAAACCACCTCCCTGCCATGACCAAAAACCGTCCTTTGCTCATTTTTAAATGCCATTCCAAAATGTATATGTTGCCAGTTAAAAGGCCAGAGAAGCCCCATTTTACCCTTTTTGCTCATTTTCACTGCAAATGCCACTCAACCCATTTTGTAACACGCTGAACCTCTACAACCAAAATTGACCATTTTTTCCCTTCCAAAGAAGCTCCTAACACCCGATTCAAGCACCCAATGCACAGCTGAACCCACCGTACCCTCTGATTTCACCATTGAAACTAGCTTCCAACCCATACCACCAAATTCTAGTTATTCTTGGGAAACCCTGAACGATTCTTTAAATTTGAAAGCATACAGTGAAATTAAAATATTAATTAATTGGAATTAATTAATATTTACCTAAATTGAAGAGTAATTCACTTATATACCCAAAATCCCTCTTTTGCAAACTCTAATTACCCTCTCACTGAACCAGAGCTTCCAAACCTTACTTCTGCAGCAATTAAAGGCCTAATTCATACCTCTATTTCTAAATATGGCTTCCCATACCTCTCTAGACATGAGACCCCTACCAACCCCTCACCTGGACATCGACCATTTGGCATTAGTAGACATGGATTTTCAAATAAATGACATTGCTTCACCAGCCTAACTCCTGAAGCTTCATTGCTTAAGTAAGGATAGATTCCTTAACCAAAACAATGAGATCACCATCACTATATAATCCATTAACCAAAAGTTGTAGGTCCAACCAAGCCCTAATGAGACTCCATTGTCTACTAGTGACTTGCTAGACCTTTATGTAAAATTAGACTTGGCTAAAATAGCACAAATTTTCCAAACCTTCATCATAGAAGACCACCATACTCCCACAGATACTCCACCTTATGCTGCCACAATTTTTCAGAGAGAAGCAGATAGATAATTACCATGCTCTCTTGCATCCTAGGATATACCTCAGATGAAAGAGTTTTCAAGTACTCTTCAGTGTTATTTCACATGTTTTTGTATTATCAAGCAGATAAATTCCCTATCAGCATCCAGAAGTTGGGTACCAAGGGGAAAGAGAGGTCACTTATTTATTGGACACCTTTGATCCAGAAATACTCCACCACATTCACCTATCAGGACATCATCGACTGAAACTAGAGTTTATGGATGCGAAATTTCACCTTATAAACTGCCAAAATACCTCCCTATGAGGATATTTCCACTTTAGTATTTTAGGCAGATTATTAATTCATATGACATAAACTTCCTAGCATCTAGGAAGAAGACCCAATTTAAAATGAAAAACCAATCGAGCCCCTTCATATGTAATAATAGAGAAGATGGACCTGAGGCTGACAAAATGTTGCACGACATGAAATTCAGGAATTGCTTCATGTGGCAGTATGACCCTCATGGGGTCATAAATAAGTTGAGACTCAAGGGAAAATTGGGACTTTTCATCCACCATCCAAGACCTGATATTGATGAGTTTTCCAACCAATCAGAATGGTTGGAAAACACATTGATATATATTGATAGCAAATTAGCGTATGTAGAGAATACACTCATTGATGTGGAAAAGAAAATTGACAAGAGTTCTTTCCTGTAGGTGCCAAAACTAGGGGAACCAATGAATAATCCTCTTGTTTTACAGACCCCAGCAAATGAGGGGAGGATTCAAAAAGACATAGTGAGTTGGGTTCTAGTTCTGCCGTGGAGACCATAGATGAGTACTTTGAACTCAGAAAAAGGCCCAAGTTGAATCCTATGTCTGAAGAGGAAGAAAAAATTGAATCAGTGGAAATCACTGACACTGAAACAACCAGGAAGTAAGAAAAGACATAGCTTCTTGAGGAGAGACACAACAACCATCAATCTCCAACACTCAAATGACTGAGAGACAATTAAGTGTTGAGGTTTCCTCCTTTAATAGGCCAACAGATAAAGAAAATGACATTAAAGAAAGGTGGAAGGAAATAAAATACCCTACCACAATAACCCTAGGTCCCACTCCATTAAACCTGCACTTATATTTAATCTCAACTTTATGTATTAATTTGTAATTAAACCACCAGGCCCCGCAAATCCTAGTCCCTTTTCCCTTCTTGTAGCTTGACCACGCAACCATCATCTTATCTCCCACCCCCATATCTATCGGTGCGCATCCATATCTCACACATTCACTGCCCGATTGTTAGCAGCCCGAGAGCACACGTGAATCGTGGTTTTTCCTGGGCATTCTTCCGCTACGAGACAACCCCAAGCTAGATAATGTGCTTGCAAGAAAATACCACCTGCCCTCCAAAAGCGATGTGATGGCCCAAAAAACCACCTCCCTGCCAAGACCAAAAGCCGTCCATTGCTCATTTGTAAATTCTACACCAAAATGTATCCGTTTCTAGTTAAAAGGCCGGAGAAGCCCCATTTTATCCTTTTTTTCTCATTTCCATTATGAATGCCACTCAAGGCATTCTACAGCACTCTAAACCTGTACAACCAAAATTGACTATCGTCTACGGCCCGAAGAAGCTTCGGACGCCCAATTAAAGCACCCAGTGCACAACTGAAGCCACCATACCCTTTGATTTCACCATTGAAACCATTTAACAACCCATACCACAAAATCCTAGGTATTCTTGAGAAAACTTGAATGGCTCTTTAAGTTTGAAAGTGTATAGTGAAATCAAAATATTAATTAATTGGAATTAATTAGTATTTGCTAAATTGGAGAGTAATTTAGTTATATACCTGAAACCCCTCTTTTGAAAACTATAATTACCCTCTCACTAAACCAGAGTTTCCAAACCTTACTTCTACAACAATTACAAGCCTAATTCATACATCTATTTCTAAATATGGCTTCCCAAATCTCTTTGGATTTGAGACCCCTATCAACCCCTCACCTGAACATTGACCATATGGCATTAGCAAACATGGATTTTCAAATAAAGGACACTCCTTCACCAGCCTAACTCCTAAAGCTCCACTGCTTAACTAAGGATAGATTCCTTAAACAAAACGATGGCATCTACCTTTGGGAATCTAATTTATGCAAATATTTATTCCCAGAAGTTCACCCATTCCTTGATATCATACATTTCTATCATGCCTGCTATATTCCTAGACAGAGAGCTATTTTTGCCCCTAACTAGCAACTTTTATTCACCATCACTGTAGAATCCATCAACCAAATGTTGCAGATCCAGCCAAGCCCTAATGAGAACCCATTGTTTACTGGTGACTTGATAGACCTTTATGCAGAATTAGACCTTGCTAAAATAACACAAATTTTCCAAACCTTCATCACAGAAGACGGCCATACTCCCATAGATAATCCACCTTATGCTGCCACCATTTTTTCAGAGAGAGACATACAGATAATTACCATGCTCTCTTTCATCCTAGGATATACCTCAAATGACCATGTGGGTGAGGTTATCCTGACCTTTCTCTCCATCTTCACTTGAGGCAAGCCTCATGCTATCATGTACAACTATGTTTAGTTCATTGCAGACAAGATGCATGAACAATTCACCAGACTGCCAACTGAAAGAGTTTTCAAGTACTCTTCAGTGTTATTTCACATGCTTTTGTATTATCAAGCAAATAAATTCCCTGTCAGCATCCAGATGTTGGATACCAAAGGGAAGGAAAGGTCAACTATTTATTGGACACCTTTGATCCAGAAATACTCCACAACATTCACCTATCATGACTTCATTGACTCATTCATCCATATAGTCATGAATGTGCTTACCAGTACCCCTCCACCTAGAATCAACCAAGAAATAAATAGGGTGTTGCAGTTTGCTAAGAACAACAAGGTGGGAGACTGGTATCTGTACCAGAACCACACTAAAATCAGTGTTTATGGATGCCAAATTTTCCGTTATAAACTGCCCAAATACCTCCCTATGAGGATATTTTCGCTTGAGTATTTTAGGGAAATAATTAATTCAGATAAGGTAAAATTCCTAGCAACTAGGAAGAAGACCCAATTTTAAAATGAAAAACGAGTTGGGCCCCTTCATATGTAATAACAAAGAAGTTGGACCTGAGGCTGACAAAATGTTGTGCAACATGAAATTCAGGAACAACTTCATGTGGCAGTATGACCCTCATGGGGTCATAAATAAGTTAAGGCTCAAGGTCAAATCGGAACCTTTCATCCACCATCCAAGACCTGATATTGATGAGTTTTCCAACCAATCAGAATGGCTAGAAAAAAGATTGATATATATGGATAGCATAGCAGTGGATGTAGAGAACACACTCATTGATGTTGAAAAGAAAATTGACTAGAGTTCTTTCCTGTAGGTTCCAAAACGAGGGGAGACAATGAATAATCTTCCTGTTTTATAGACCCTAGAAAATGAGTAGAGGAATCCACAAACAAAAAAGAGGAGGGTTCTAGTTCTACCATGGAGACCACAGATGAGTACTTTGAACTTAGAAAAAGGCCCAAGTTGAATCCTGTGTCTGAACAGGAAGAAAAAATTGAATCAATGGAAATAACTGACGCTAAAACAATGGGGAAAAGAAGAAAAGACATCGCTGCTTCAGGAGAGAAACAACAATCATCAACCTCCAGCACTCAAATGATTGAGAGGCAGCTAAGTGCTGAGGTTTCCTCCTTCACTAGGCCAACAGATAAAAAAAATGACATTAAAGGTAGGTGGAAGGAAATAAAAATGAGAAATGAGAAGATAAAGGCGGAGACATATGCCCATACTTCAAGCACACAATAGCCAACTAGACTAGGTTGATGTGATCTTTTGACATCAAAGCAAGAAAGATGTAGGTATCATTCATGAGGCCAACTATCTAGCATCCAAAGACCTCAGCTGATTATAGGAAAACCGATTTTGAGGTATTGGCTAGGGGTGTTCATCCCATTGACCATACTGAATTTCATAAACAGGTTAGAGAAATGATCTACTCCACCCTAACAGGAAAGGTTGTCAGGCCAGGTAGTAACTCCACAAAACAAACAATTGATTCGTATATTATTCCATAGGTAGGTCATTGTTATATACAATAGGGAGTGATTGTTCAGTTCATCTCCCGATGACTGTTCACATTCCTAATTTATTTATTTACATAAAATTCCCCCAATCATGAATATTAGGTGTCAACATTCCCCCGCTTAATCTGAAGGGATGTTGGTGAGTCCAAGCATCATTCTGAATTGTTCAAGATTCTCCCTTCCAAGTGCTTTGGTGAAGATGTCTACAATTTTCTCATTTGTGGAACAATGACAGAGATGGATTGTTTTGGCCTCAACATGATGTTGAATCAATTGATATTTAGTATTGATATGCTTCATTCGATCATGCAACTTTGGGTTCTTGGCCAACTTTATTGCAGAGGTGTTGTCAATCATGAGTGCAGTTGATTGTACTTGTTTTACCTGCAAATATTCAAGAATTTTCCTGAGCCACACAATTTCTTTTGTTGCTTCAGCTGTTGCCACGTATTCTGGTTCTATTGTGGAATCTGGTAGAACTGATTGTTTGCGTGATCTCCAGGAGAGAGCTCCTGATACAAGACTCATAGCATATCCTGAAGTAGATACTCTAGTTTCTTTGTCTCCATCGAAGTCTGAATTAGAGTATCCGATCAAATTGAAGGCATCCACCTGTGTGTACTTGATTCCATAGCCTTGAGTTCCCTTCAAGTACTTTAGAACTCTTTTTGCAGCAAACCAGTGTCCCTCACAAGGCTTTTGCATAAACCTGGAGAGGATTCCAACAACAAATGAAATGTCTGGTCTGGTAGTAGTAAGGTAGTTGAGACTTCCTACAAGCTGTCTATACTTTGTTGCATCCTCAAATTCCTTTCCTTCAATAGATGTCAGCTTTAATTTTTGTTCCATTGGAGTAGTAAGAGGATTGCACTCTTTCATGCCAAATCTATTTAACAAATCTCCAATGTATTTCTTTTGAGAAAGAAATATGGACTTTGGATGTCATGTTACTTCAATGCCAAGATAGTAATTAACATAGCCCAAATCAGTCATTTCAAAGCTTTTCCCCAATTCCTTCTTTATGGATCCAATGTAGCTTTCATTTTTCCCTGTCATTAAAAGATCATCTACATATACCACAAGGTATACAACTATTTTTCCACCTTTCTTGACAAATAAAGTTGCATCATCAAGATCAAAATGATTGAAGTTGAGTTTTACAAGATGCTCAGTTAGTTTTTCATACCAAGCTCGTGGTGCTTGTTTGAGGCCATACAAGGACTTCACAAGTTTGCATACTTTATGTTCATGTCCTTTCACAACAAATCCTTCAGGCTGGGACATAAAAACATTTTCTTTTAGATCTCCATTCAAGAAGGCAGTTTTTACATCCATTTGATGGACTTTCCAACCGTTCTGAGCTGCTAGTGCAAAGAGTGTCCGGATGGTGGCCCATTTTGCTGTGGGGGAAAATTTTTCCTCATAATTGACCCCTTCCTTCTGTGCAAAACCTTTTGCCACAAGCCTAGCTTTGTGCTTGTCAAGTGAGCCATCAGCTTTGTACTTGTTCTTGTAGACCCACTTGCAGCCAATTGGTTTGGTTCCAAATGGAGGATCAACCAGCTTCCAAATTTCGTTCTTTATGAGGGCATCATACTCCTTTTGCATCACTTATTTCCATTCATCATGAGAAGCAGCTTCTTTAAAGGAAGTTGGTTCAAAATCTGTAGATAAGTTCAATTCACAATCATAAGAAACATCCATATCAACAGGTGAACTAGAGTCATCTACTTTTGGTTCTTGTTTTTCCAATTTCATCAGGATGAACACTTTCAAGTGTCTTCGTCAGCCACTTTGGTGGACCTTTCTGAGATGGTCCAGGCTGCTCTGTTGATTGAGTTGGGACTGAATCAAGATTGAGTCTCCCAATTCTATCAATTACATCACTTAAAGCATCATCCATTGTT